>VRLP01004693.1:0-45533 GCA_009660295.1 Lophius piscatorius
TAAGAACAAATTAAAGATGTCCAAATATCAATGCACAGATATGACCTGCACAAAAACAGGTCAAAATTACCAGATCATTTTGACTGGTAAGTACATTTTGATTAACAGTAATAACAAAATACTAACCATTTAACCATTTAGTAAGAGAAAACCATTGTTCCTATAGTAATTGGATGCTAAAAATATGGTCTACATTTGTGCAATAAAGTTGATTTAAAATTCAAGCTTCAAATTCAGCTAAAATAGAAAGTCTGATTTAATTGTAATTTGCTCTTATTTTATGTAATTTCCTTGTAAACCGTAAACAGTTTGAGATCTTATCTGTTCGTTCAAGGTAATTTACCGTAACGTCATGCACATGGTTGTTTGTATTTTTAACAGCAAAATTCTGGCAAACACACCCGCTGGTATCTGTAACTAAGTTATGCGGGTTTTTCTATACAGTGTGTGTTGATGTCAAAAAATCCAGCTATTCATCATTCTGAGGCTCACCTTTGACCTTCAGTGTGGAGGAAGTATTCAGATTCTTTACTTTTGTGTAAGTGCTAATAACGCTCAAAAATAGTTGTGAAAACGAGTGAAACAGGTGATCAGGTGTTTATCACTAAAAACCTGAGTGAAGTAAAAGTATTCACTGTAAATTGCTTCTTGCCAGTTTTTTACTGTCACCAGGACATTAATGGGTATGCTGTATTTCACCGCTGTACTAAAGCTAATATCATTTTAACAGCAGCTCAAAAACTACGACTGTTGGAGAAATGAAAAATAACCAAATTTAAAGACATATGGTTTTCACTTGACAGGGAAGGGTATAAATACTGTAACCAGGAAAGTAATAGCGGTACCCAAAACTGTCAGATAATTGTATAAAACCTAATTATTTGCCTGTAGGATGTAGTGCAGAGGTATTAAGCTACAGGAAATAAACATACTTAGGAGTATTTTGTTGTAAGGAAACTGAAAATGATTATGAATTCTCAAAATGTCAAGACATCACTATCAAAACCAGGCTAGCTAATGGATTAACACCTGACAGTTATTCATCCGGTTATGTTTTGTATTAGGACTGTTCAAAATAAAACGTATGGTGCCAACAGCCACAGAAATGGAGATCAATCTTAAGTTTAGTCTGGAAGACTATCCCCTTGCTCACCCGGGCCACAGTTCCTGCTCAGTCCACTCTGTTATCCTCATCTATCACTCATGCTCAGTCACTTACCTGCTTCACAGGTAGGGGCATCAATCAAAATCAGCTGCACTCACTCAGGTAGCCTCATCCTCATCATATATATATGCTCACCTGGGGCACAGTTAAATATGTCTCTTCATTCCTCCGTATCTACACCTAGTCCTCCCAGTTCCATCAGCCACCACCACCAGTATCCAGACTCCATAGGGGATCATTCCATGCTGCAGCCATAGGCAGAGAACCTATGGTCTCTATCGTGAAGAAGAGTCTGAGTGCCAAATACATTCTAATTGACAAATTATGGCACATCATCTGTTGTAATAAATCTTTCCCCTTTTCTCCATTCTCTGTCTCCTCTGATTGAAATATGTCCAATAGGATGTCATGTTTTACTTTAAGGACAACAGGAGAGACCGCTTACCACATGTAAAGAAAGGTTCGTCGATACTGATATCGCCGTCTAAATGTTTTTCTGATTGGGCTCTGTATCTTAACTAGACTTTATAACGAACAAATGTACTTATAGCACTTTGCATTTTAATTGTGATATTGTCATTTTATTTATAAAATATGCAATCTTTTATTGACGAATTATTGGTTGCATTTTTCGATATTTAAAGCAGTATTTATTCAGTGTTAAATCACTGATTTCAGTCATATCTTCTGTCAGGTGCTGCAGCAGGTGCTTGGTTCCACCTGGAAAACAGGAAGTGAAGGAGTGTTAGACAAAAATGGCTTCATATAAAAGGTCTTGATTAACAGATTGAGTGTCGCATGTCCATCAACAACATCTATTTGTGGAAATACTGTAGTTAAAGTGTGTGCTGCTGCATTGATGTGGGACATTATGTAAAAGTTGTTTGAACAAACACTCCCCTATTCTATCTCATTTCTCCTCCAGGGTGACAAAAGAGACCCCGGGCAAACAAATACTGTGATAAAGTTTCCGGGAGAGACCATGTGTATGGAAAGAGGGGGTGTTTAAAAATGTGTGTTCAGTTAGAGTAGTGCGTTCTAGTTAAGCCGATGTGTTAAATTCTGTTAGAAATAAGGATATGATGTATTACTTATAATAATTTAACCTTGTGATATTTTGATACAGCTTTTTTTGATGCATCATCCAGCCACTAAATGGTTATTCTAACACCACGGGAAAGGCGGATGAGAGCTCCTGCGGAAATGCGGCTTAGAACACGTTCATTGAGTGAAACTTTCACTAAGAACTTGTTTTAACTCAACAAATGTCCAAACCAGTTGCAATTTGTTGTGTTTTGTCTACGAGAACACGAGAAACGAAATCAAGACATTCAGAGCAAAAACGAGGCCTTTTAAGTGTGTAAAAAAGGTTAGTAAACAAAATAAAAGAGGGTTAGGGGACTTCCTGGTTAAATAAAATGTATCGTAAATAAATGAAAAAAATATCCTTTTTGATATGATTTATTTTTTCAGTTTAATCAAAAACAATATATAAAAAAATAATAAATAAGCCACTCCGCTATGTTAAAAAAAAACAAAAAAACATTTAGGGCTATTTTGGGTTCTAAAATGGACCGCCCCAGCCACAGGTTGTTTTTAAAACAGCAGGGTTGGGTTTTCTATGCAAAAAGTGGGTAAAAATGACTATTTTTTGAGCTAAAACAACCAGAACGTGGGCTTTACTGCAAACCAAATTCTCAGTTATTATTTTTAGATGGCTCATAGCAGAATTATTAGATTAAAACCATTTCCATCATGCACAAGTAGGACTGAAAAAGACTAATGAGCTGCAGTGATTGGTGAATTATCAGTACGTGCTGCGGCACTGGGGCGTCGTGACAAAACCCTGCTTTCTGTCAAAGAGGGAGGAAGAATAATACAATTACCTCAAGGGCTCTGGAGGCTCTCTTTCATACATCAAATCCTCTTTTAGGCACAAAATAAATTAATATCAAAGAACATCTTAAGTCCTTCAGTGAGCCCTTTGATCCTCATACAAAAACCTTTTAATTTACCCCGAGGAGACATCATGCCGTATCCACCGTTACAGAATGTGCTGTTTTCTGACCAGGACAGCTCACATTATACACACCGTGACTGAACAATGGCAGACGTGATGGTTCTGTTTCATGTAGCGGTCTTATTTGGTACAATCAGTACATATTTTCTATTTCAAGACTCCTTTAATGATCTGATTTATCCTTTTAATCATCTGTCAGCGAAACTGCTTTTTGAGGTCAGAAATTTGGAAAAGAAATGGAAAGAGACAAGAAGAATAAATTAAGAAACATTAACAACAAAAACAGTAGTACCTCAATGAAAATAGACTCTGTCCTCCATTCAAAATTTGACGGCATGTAATGTCAGTGTAAGTGATGGAAACGTGAGCACAGCTCAGTAAAATATTTTCAATACTACGCTGTTTTTTTATTCATCTCTAATCCTTGAGGGATTAGAGAATGAATGCAAAGTAATTGGATGGACTGACTTATATAACTTTTATTTGTTTTTGGAGATCATAGGGTCTCTGCCTAGAGCTGCAGCATGGAATGACCCCCTATGGAGTCTGGATACTGGTGGTGGTGGCTGATGGAACTGTGAGGACTAGGTGTAGATATGGAGGAATGAAGAGACATATTTAACTGTGCCCCAGGTGAGCATATATATATATGTATATATATAAACATACATACACATATATATACATACACAGGCCAGAAAAATGAAGAACTTGAACATTAAAATAAAGGAAATAAAGTGCATCCAAATATAAAGAAAGGGAAAGAGTCCAATCGCCAATGACATATATAAATATGAATTAAAATAATCCAGTTGCAGATGTGCAATAGTGCAATTAGAGGAACACACACGGTGTGTAGTCAGTTGATGATTATCAAATAGTGAGGTAGCAGAGCTCTGGGTTTCAGACACAACACAGTCTCACAGGGATTTGTTGTGGTTTGAATGCAGTCGGGACAAAGGACCTGCGGTAGTGCTCTGTCTCACCCTGTGGGTGTCGCGGGTCTGTCGCTGTCGAGGATGGATGTCAGCTTGATTAACATCCTCCTCTCACCCACCTCCTCCACAGTTACCCCTTTTCCACCAAAAAGAACCTGGTGCTAGTTCGGTGCCGGTGTGCTAGTGCCAGTGCTTAGTTGGCTCAACTCGAGCACCTCCTAAGAACCTGTCTGCTATTCCATTGGCAAGGAGCCAAGTCAGAGCCAAGCCATTACGCCACTGTATGACGTCAGTCGTCACTGTCTGTTTGCCCAGCAACGCTCGCGCCATACTCAAGTACAAGAACGAAGATGGAGGAGCTCATCGTCTCCATAGAAGTGCTGTTCCTGGCTATGCAAGCCTACGTTGAGATCCAGAGCCGGAAAAGCAGCTTTTGTTATTCACTTTAAAATTATTATTATTTATTTTTTTATATGCTAGTTTATCGAATGAAACTGACTTGGCTATGGTGATGTCAGACTGTCCATCACCATAAAAAACAAGAAGGGGCTCAGAGACAGTACTTGGTGCAGTTCCACCACCACCATGAACCCATCCATCACTCTTACTGCACCACCTCACGACTGTCATACTGCTCTCATACATATCTTCTGGCACGGTAAAATACTTCTCCTTCACTCCAGACTTCTTCATGCAATCCCACGATTCCTCCATCGGCACTCTGTCGTACGCTTTCTCCAACTCCACGAAGACACAACGCAACAGAGAGTGCTGTTCTCCGTCAGCACTAATTGTAAAGAATATTTCTGCTCTAAAATGTATTGGAGTGAAAGGAAGGTGGCATAAAATGGCAATACCCTGGTAAAACACCGGCAAGTACTGAAACGAACTGAAACTGCTCTGATGAACTCGTGAAAATCTATTTTGTAAGTAAATGAATCAAGATACAGTTGATGTGAAACATCATTCTTCTGCTACTGGCCCACGTAAGATCACCCGAGTGGCTCTGACTAATAACACACACTTCTCATGATGACATCTCGTCTCGCTCAGGCTTACTTTGCCATTATATTGACTGAGACAGTTACTGCCACACATTTTACTGTATAATTACACACATAAGCGGTCATTTGCGTCATTCGTCAATTCAAATTTCATTTTTGAAGGATCGGCAAGAACCCGTTGTCTCTGTAATTAGCAGTAAACACTGCTATTTTCTTTGTTGTATAAAACTGCATTCCTTTAATAGCTGACGTTTCTCTCAGAGGGTCTGTGTCGAAAACACATTATAACCTCTGTGCCGGAATCTACACTACAGTACAGTAGATCATTGTTTGAAGAATAATTCGATTCCTGCTTCATGTCTTTGAGCGAACCCGTACCGTGGAAACATCCATGACCAAAAGAATGTCAACTTTGTTTTGGAAAATAACATAATTGTTATTGTGGTGGCAAACACGCAGGCTTCTCTCATGCGAGTAATGCTTATGAAACAAGCCACAGTTTGGAAAATGAGGGCAGGTAATTACTCTTTTTTTGTTTTTTACCTGACCTCCAATTTGTTTTCTGGATTCTGTACGGTTATTTTATATATATGCAACTATTTGGTTTTCTTTATTTCCCAAAGTTAATTCAATGCACGAACAACACAGCTCTCTATATAATATAGGAACATTTAGGAAAAAAATAAACAGCTAGACTTATGCTGTCATCCCCGACATCAAGGGCAGAGCCCCGAAAAGACCCTCTGCGTTGTACAAGCAACCTCCAATTGAACCCCCCAAGTTAAATGCAAATTTATGTCCAAAAAACCCTGATGTTTAAAGAACAAAAAGAAAACTCACCATAGTGATTAAATTATGAACTATTAGAAGAAAATATTTGACTGAATAAACAAGTCCATTCTTCCAGACGATTCTTTCGTTTGCATCAAATTTAGACGAGATGAGACCAATGGTTAAGAAGCAAAGTCCGAATAACCAAAAATATAAGCTAGAATATAAACTATGTAAAAAAAATTTTTTTTTAAATATAACTATTAGGGTAAGATATCATATATATAAAAGTTGATTGATCATAGGCACAACATTTGGACTAAATTGGACCAACGGTTGCAAAATTATGGCCCAAAAACATGTGGCGATAAAGCTCCCCCTACTGACGGAAATATATATATATATATATATACCAACCTTTCCCAAAATCAATCCAGTTCTTCCTTGCACTAAGGTCTTCAATTCTGGTAAAGGAAAACCAAGGAGAGGCCGAGACAAATTATTGCCTAATACTTTCAAATATAAAGTAAAAAACTAAGTTTTTTAAGCCTAACTTTTTATTTAGGTCTTCAACTAAATTTATTTAGTTCATTTTTAGCAGCAGAACACCTTGTGGATTATTTGTTGTTACAGCCATTCCATAGAGTGTACTACACAGAAAAGGGGTGTGCAATCCACCCCAACAATTATTTCTTCCAGTTTCTTAATTGTGTTTGTTTTGTGTGTGTGTGTGTTTGTTTGTGTGTGTGTGTGTGTGTGTGTGTGTGCGTGTGTGGGTGTGACTATGATGCGGCTGTTTGTCAGGTCACAGGTGACAAGGAAACATGTATTTGATCAAGAATATCATGAATAATGGTCTCAGGTAATCAAAGAACGTTTTAATTTCCGTCTTATTAAAAATGAAAAATCTATCTATCCTCCGCAAATGTTTAACTCACCAGCCGCCACTGATTGGAAAAACAACTAAAGACATCTATCATTTATGTTTTAGGTCATAAATTGGATTTATCCCCTTTGAAGCTGATATTGTGAACCTGTCAGCAAATTGTTGCTTCACTCCTACATTATTATGATTGTGTTATAATTAGATTGTGTTTCTGTTTACCAGGTGAATCTTGGTTGAACTTTCTCTTTCTTCTCGGCTCGATTTTTGGTCTCCACCATCTCGTTGTCTTTTGACAGCTAAAACTTATTGTCATTTGATGTATTTCCATTTCAAGAAAAATTGATCACCTCTGAAAGGGGTTATGTTTTCACTCCTGGGCGTTTGTTTGTCTGTTTGTGAGCAGGATTACGAAAAAAAAAACGACAGGATGGATTTGCACAAAACTTTACCCAGTTTTGGCATATCTTAGCGGTGTGAATAAATTAAAATCAGATAAAAAGCCTTTTGGATTAGTGACATCACAATGGGGCGATTGCTGCCTGTTTTTTCCTTTGATTCATTCCATGTTTCTTTGAGGGTAGAGCTGGGACCTCAGTTTCAAGAGTTCCTTTGATGTTTCTTTGCGGGTGTTCAGTTGGCTGAACAGAGACACTGAAGTGGAAGGCACAGGACAGGACTGGCTAAAGAGTATCCGAGAGATACTCAGAGAGTTTGTTGAGTTGCTGGTACATTTTGAAGCTGGCAATAACTCAGACATTAGTGGAGAAATCTGGATGAATTTCTCCTAAACCTTTGGGTACTATTGTGCCTTGTTGGAGGTTTGCGCCCTTTGAGTGCTTTCTTTAGTTCTAGATTTTTTCCAAGAGCTGTAAGGAACCGTTATTTGAAAAGCACACTTGTACGGTTTAGAAAAAGCTACTATGTATTTTCTAATTTAATAAGGCAGCCCGATATATCGGCTCTCCTGCAGAGGATCTCTGAATTAAACTGCTAATGTTGCTTAGAAGTCACAAACAGTAAAACTAGACAACCATCTGGATTGAATTGGCGGTAGGTAAACCTTCCAAAAGTGCTGGTCCCTCAGCTGATGTCTATTTATAAAGGACCTTTGTGTTCTAACTTTAGTATCCAGCGCTGTGCTCAACTCTGGTCTGAATATGGACACTCACTGAGGAGCCATGATGAGCCGCCTCAGGTTGTAGCAGATAACCGGAGACTTTGTCTCCACATTCAGTGAGGTGCATTCCGAGACATCAGCCTAGCAGGACATGCATCAACACAAGTTATTTCAATTCTTTCCATTAGAGGAAATTCTGCAGAAGCGTAATCAGCCCATAGTTTTGCCGAAACTTCCACAACTAGTTTTTTTAATTGGCTTTCTTCGAAAGAGGGAGACATTCATGATGTTGAATTAGTAGGCGATGCATTAAGCCACTGTCAGCTGATGGGTGGTGAGTTGAGCTTCTTATCCTGGTGCTCCTGGATTTTATTTTTAACCCGGCGGGCCGGGAGCCTTGGATGGCGGGGGATGAGGGGCAGTCAGGAGGGAACATGAGAAAATGAATAATATAGGTGCAAGATTGATAAGAAATGCAAAGTGCTTAGTGGCTGAAGTCTCACAGACGGAGAATGGAGGAGTTTGCGTCATAGTGGGAGGGATGAGGAAGCCGCTGTGGTGTTGACTGAGCAGAGAGACAGACAGCTAAATCAGAACCACAGAAATGGTCTGCAGCACACAGAAGAGAAAGAAAGATGAGATGTATGGTCAGACTGTGTATGGCTTAGTGAGGAGCCAGCAAGGAAAATAGAACATGACAGTTTGACCTACATTTCCTCCTCGGTCACCCCTCCTGTTCTATCACTTTGCACAAATCAGGTACCGTAGCTTTCATGTGAGCATTCCGGCAGGATAGATTGACTGTGGCCGATGCCAAGAGAGCTGGATAACAACACATGGCTGGCCTAATTCTTCCCTGCAGGAAATAGCCGTGGTGAAAAAACTCCAGTCCAGCTGGAGCCGATCAGAACGAAACAGTCGGCTTTAACCTTTGGAACACAACCTTTCCCATCTTTTTAACTTTAGTGTCACTTAATGAGTCTGTGCTCTGATAAGCGAATCCAGCAAGTCATAAACAAGATTCCAACATTTTATACTCATGAAGTCAAACATGCGTTTGCTATTTACCACACTTAGGTGCAAATGGGCTCAATTTATTCGTGTTTTGTAACTTTGATTTCCGTCTTCCGCTCTGCTTGGAACCTCAATTTACGTGAGACAAAAAGAAACATAGAGGCGAAAAGTTTTTCAGTAGAATATAAACTGAAATAAAAAAGGCCTCTCTTGCCTGATCCAGAAATTGGATGTCACCTTGACATTGTCATCATGGCACGGAGGTCCCATTACTCCCACCCAACCATGATTTCATAACAAGGATTAAAGTGTTCCCTAAGGATTAAAGTGTTCCCTCAAAATTATTTAACCCTCATTGTATTGGGTACAATGCAAACTATACTGTTAACCAGCTTTTTGTAATAACCGGCGTGAACAATAACACTTCAAATATCCTTAATAACACACATATTACAAGCGTTTTCACACATAACTACCACATTTACCGATTATTATATACCTTATTTATTATATACTTTGATGCTATGAACTGCTGCAAATGTGATGCCTATACAAAGACCAGATTCTGGGAATGTTTCCTTATCTTATCTTATCTTGGTCCATTCCTCTTGGACAGAGGCCTCCAGCTGAGTTTATGTGCTCCAGCCCCCGCCTTAAAAACCCAGCTGAGGTTTTCTGTCGTGTTCAAGGTAGGCTACTCTGATGGAGGATCCCTATGGAGTGTTCCAGGACTTCTGCTGAAATCAAGACTTTGAGCTCTGCTTCAGATCCCCGTCCTTGAGGACTGTCCAAAGACGACCAAGCGTCAGATTAGCAACATGTTTTTCACGTAGGATTTTCCTGATAACTGATGGAAATGGAAACCACTCATAACTCGGAGTACAAAATATGCCCCATGCATTTGATGCACAACGGTCAGCAGGGCGGTCATCCACTTATCTGAAGGTCGGTAGTTGGATCCCTGGCCCTTCGGGTCCACGTGTTGAAGTGTCCATGAGCAGGAACTGAACCACATGTTGCTCCCAATGGCACACACCAATGCCATTGGGAGCCATGTTCCATTGGTGTGTGCCATGATGATTGAATGATGGCATGAATGGTTACTGCTCCTGATGAGCATGTGGCCGTACACACGGCAGGGTCCGTCATCACTGTACAAACGTTTGTATGCTGGCTTGTGTTGTAAAGCGCTTTGGGGTCGAGCAGACCAGAAAAGAACTTTATAAATACAATCCATTTAAAGTTTACTATTCCTACCAACCTCCAGGAGATGTAGACATCTTGTGGAAAGCTCATGTAGAGAGGTTGAGGTTCTCGCTCAAGGCCCCTATTTGTCCTATTCTAAACGGCAGGAGCAGTTGGTGGATTGAACCAGCAACCCCCCCGATTGTGGGACAAGCTAATACAGCGATTACAACTGCCCCCTTAAAGGCACAATTTCTTCCAAAATGAATGTTCTGCACGGGGTCACAGGAGGGCCGGAGCCTATCCCGGCTGACCTGATGTCATTCCCAGCAGATTTGACTATTTTGGTTAGTTATTCATTCTGATGTTTCATTTTCTTATTGTACCTTTATAGTATTATCCCGACTGACTCCACGATTATGGTGTATTGTGTTTTCTTGTTGTAACTTTTACCTTGTACGGCCCTGGTTTTCTACAAATGTGCTATACATAAAAAAAAAGTTTGACTTGCCCGGTTAGATTTTAAACACAAGACCATTTTTACTGTGAGGGATGATGACGCTAACCACTGAACCGAAGTACGAGATCCATGCTCTGGTGCTCTCGGGTCAACAGTGAGGCTGAGACATGGAGTTCTTATTTAAAACTAGGCCTTAACAGAAAAAATGTTAATTCTCATCTTTTTAGTTTGATTCGGATCAAAGTGGCAGTTTTGCACTTTGGTCTAAGAGGTGGTCTTCTTTCTGAACAAGTCATGGTTGGGTTCATCTACAGTGTTAAAGCACTTCCTTGATGCACATGGGGAGAGGAAGAGACCAGGCATTTAAAAATGACACGGTGCAAAGAGGAAATCTTGTCAACTGGACATGAAAACTTATTTTTCGCAAGGATACAAACCGGGCCAGACCATAATCAAGTCTATAAGCCAGTCAGTCAGTTACGCAGCACTTCTAACATGACAAAATTAGGCATGTCATGAAAAACTGTTTGGTTTACAAAATTGTGTTTTGAAACCAAACAAACGTGTAATGAAACAAACCCAAATCTCATGTATGAAAGCACTTTAAGTTTGAATATTTGAGTGTTCTTTTGAGGAATGCTATGTGGGAAGTCGAGACCAACGTTTGTGTCTCGAGTGGAAAAAAAACAACTCAGAAGTGCAGTTTAAATGACTCATAGTTTCATTACATACATACAATGGTTGAACTGATGGCATGCGACATGACATGTTTCTGCACCTCTTAAGACAAAGAAATGTGTCACTATTAGAGCAGCTAAAATGGTGCCGCTACAAATCTAAAATGCACACGTGAAGCAGTCCTGTTTGGTACCTGAGAGCGTGTTGAAATCTGAGATCAAAGTCAACACCTCTGGCATGAGTCAGACCCACATTTAACACATGAGTCAAAGCTTGTGTCCAGAGGACTCTCGGTTATTTTGACTATTTAAAGGTGGAGTCGGTCAATGCGGTCAGCACTTCTCTAACAAGGATCTTGTGGTGAAGCAGTCATTCTGAATAAAACCCCCCAACTTATAAACACACAATGCCAGAAGGAAACAAAAAGGACAAGAGACAAACTATTTGCCAGTAATTTTATTTTGAGATATTCTGTAGAACAGGGGAACCAATGATTACAAAAAAGTCCTTAAGTGTTCTACATGCTACATCTTAACCTAATTCATCATGCTTGCCTGGAAAAAGTACATAGAAATTTAACAAAAAACGTACAATTAAAACTGACGTACAGTATACTCACCATTAACTTTACTTTGAATGTACCTTTCTCTTGCCTCCTTGCACGCAATTTTGACATTTAGATAAAAAAAAAAATTAAGACTTGTAGGCGCCTCTTGAAACAATAAAGCGACTTTGTTTCCCCACTAGAGACAGAATGCACCTATAAATACAAAAAAAAAAAGAAAGAAGAATGATATCCATTTGGACAATATTGGTGGAAAACAGACAACCTCGACTTCTTTAAAAAAAAAAAAAAAACTGATGAAATTGCATCCTACCGTAAAACTAAAGCAACAGTTGCACCCCCATATAGTGCTGAAATGAAAATCGAAGTCTGTCCAACTCCTCATTCTTCAATAATCACATTGAAAGAACACATTTTGATAAAATAAATATCGCACATCTGCTAGAAATAAATAATGATTACTGAAACACCTCACTATGTTAAATGCTAGAGTGAGACAGATTTCATCTACGCGACCACTTCATTTCATGGCATGAGGATGGTCAGGTGTGTAAAGCACTAGTGCGGCTTCGAGTGTCTCTCGCGGCTGTTACCTTGAGGTAGATAACACATTTACATTAACGCCTACAATAATGGTTGCTGCTGGCATTATGTGTCAGATTTACAGTATGAAAGACTTTTGAAGGAAGCTTTTTTTTGAGGTGGGGGGGGGGGGGGGGGGGGGGGTGCGGGGGGGGGGGGGAGGAGACGTAATTGTTTAAAAAAAACAAACAAAAGAAAGAAAACGCATCCCATCTTCTTTCTTCGGTTGTATCCCATCGCCGAAGACGGGATTTGAAAGCACTTTAAAATGCCTACAGCAATTTAATAATCCACCATCCTTCCTGATGTCAACCCCAAACAGCCAAACTTGTCTTGAATCTACTCTCCAGTCGTCCCACTCATCTTTGACATTCTCCCGCTTCCCGTTTGTCTACAGTACTCGTTTGTGCAAGGTGACATGTCAGTTTGGTTATGAGGGCGTAGACATTAACCCATGAAGGTCTGGGGATCAAGGCTCAAAGTGATAACCAGAGATCTTTAAATAAATCACCCTTCTCATTTCTTAAAAACAAAACAAAATAAACAAAACAATTTAAAGTAACGATATATATATATAAAAAAAAAAAAGGTATGAAATGATTCAAGTACAATGATATACCATATTATTTTGAAAACAAACTTTAAAAGGAAAACTGCCTAAATTTTGCACTGTGAGTTGGGGGTGGGGGGTGGGTGGGGTATGAGTTTCTTTAATTAAGATGTTTGAAGATGCTGCTATACGTTTTGTGGGCGATTTGTGGGGAGCATTTGACAGCGCAGGGGGTGAGAGATGCCTGGATGGACTTTAGAGGCAAGTCATCTGTGCTGTCAAAGCCAGGCAGGGCCAGAGACTCCAGCTGCACGTTGAGCACAATCTCTGCGCTGCTGCCGCGGAAGCCCTCTTCCAGCGCTATCATCTCAGGGGGCTCCACCTCTGAGCTGGCCACAGTCTCTCCCACAACCTCCTCCTTCCGGCTGAATAGACGGTCCAGGTAGCTGGTGTAAGTGGTCTCCTTCTGGAGGTGGTCCTCTTTGCGAATGTCCCAGCATGCTTCATCAATCAAACAGCCATTCTCCTCCACTCTCTCCCCGGAGCCAAAGCTCTCCCAGGGCTGAACGGGCCAAGCGACGTCACCAACGCCGGCCCGCAGCCCTCCTCCTCCTCCTAAATGGGCGAGGTTGACCAGGCACTTCTCCTCCTTCTCCTGACTTATGGACTTGGACATGGAGCCTGAGCGGGGAGCCTCCAGCTGAGAGACTGAGGAGTTGAGCTCATTTAGGAGGCCCACCTCGTTAAGCAGGGTCAGCTCCTGAGACGGCTCCGGCTGCAGGCTAAGTTTGATGGTGCTGGCGATGAAGGAGTCAAAGTCAAAACCTTGGTTCTGCGGCTTCTCCGTCTGGTGTTTCTCCTGAGCTCTGTCCTTCTCCACTGGACTCTGGGTCCTCTCAGCCTCCTTCAGTGCAATCTGGGCCTTCACCAGTCCGTTCTTCTCACACTTGCTCTTGGCCTTGCGGTCGGCCTTCTCCTTGCTCTGCTGCTCCTTCCAGTTGGAGAGGTCGATGATAAGCTTGGGCTCATAGTAGTGGTTGACTTCACTGTCCCTCCAGATAAGGTTGTCCAGGTAGGAGGGTGACAGGGCTTTGTAGTTACAAGTGTGGCTACACTGCAAGTCACAGTATTTGTTCTCGTGGTGGTTGTCATCCTGCCAGGACCGCTCTGGCAGGCAGAGAGTGGAGTAGTCAAAGGACGGCTCATCTAGGAACTTCTCTCGATCTCCATCAGCATATTTACGAGGGTCAACCTGGAAAGAAACAATGGCCACCATTTAGTCTTCGTTTTCTCCTCAATTTAAATTTAAGTCAGCCAGGAGCAGGGCGTGATCCCGCGACACATAAATAATATCTAATCTAATAAAATATAATCTCACCTGGACCTCCTCCTCATCGGTTACATCAGAGAGGGCTCTTGGGTCAACCTGAACTTCTTCTGGATCATGGGTGCTGTGCAAGTGCCAGTCAACCTCTGACAGCTGGCTCTCATGATACCTGATGGAAGTACAAAAGAGAGACTTTTGTAAAACAACAAAAGTAAAATAATTATACGAAAAAAAGCTACAGTAAAAAGTTGAGCTGCATATCCATATTGTTCTTTCATTCTTATCAGAGAGTAAACTATTCTTTAAAAAAACAACAAAAAAAACCTCACAAAATATGTTTGAACATGGAAAATAACTTTGCGCTCGGGAGTCAGGTCACAGAAAGCAGGTATTGAGAGGAAATGAGTGGACATACCTGTCCCAGGTGTGGCTGTGGCTCTGGTCCATGAGCAGGATATCATCAACTTCATCCTCGATGTGGAAGGGGTGCAGAGAGACAGGCTCGTCCAGGGGGAAAGAGTAATCAGCCATATAAGGGTGTGCGAGGGCCTCTTCTGCAGTCAGACGATCCATGGGGTTAAATGTCAAGATCTTCTCCAGGAAGTCCAGGGCTGCAGAGAGAGTGGAAATGAAATCATCAAGTTGGAAATGTGCCATGTTGCACCATGACTCCTGAACCCGATCTCTGGGGTGTGTTCTCAGGACAGCCGCAATTTCTGCTCACCCTGGGGACTGACTTCAGGCAACAGTTTGGCCAGTGGTGTGTGAGGCTTGGACATGTCATTCCGGATGAAGACGGGGATTACGCTGTGAAGCTCCTGTCGGTCTTCCTCCCGCAGTACAGGGATGGACTCAAGGATAAGCTGCATCTGCTCCAGTTCATGGGCTCCTGTAAGAGCAGGAAGACAAATATTAGGCACTTCTGTGGAAAGTTAAACAACATTCTGTGTGCCTGAGTCAATTTGTTTTGAGTCAGGTTAAGCGCTGGAGATCATGAACAGAGATGCTGTTGCCTTATGTTCAGCTCAAGGCACTTTCAAGAACAGTCTGTCTCTTCCAGCGCTGGCTGGATTTGCACTGGAGAACAGGGATAATAAAACCAGACTAATGACTGTGTTCTGAGCAAATACATACTAACTAACTAGCCGGTTAAACACAGACTCAAACTTTGACTGCTCATGAGATCTGTTCTACATAATTAAGTCATCGGAGTTTACAGACGTGCTTAAAAGCTTGACAGTGCGCTTGCAAATGAGAAGCTACAGACAATGTGCACAAATGACAATCAGTCAATATTTACCAGCAAAGAGAGTTTTCCCTGTGAGCATCTCAGCAAAGATGCAGCCAGCAGCCCACATGTCGATGGCTTTGGTGTAGTTGTTAGGCGAGAGCAGCAGACGAGGAGATCTGTACCACTTGGTGACCAAACCCTCAGAGAGATGGCCCTGTATTAGGAGGAGACAAGACATTACTTCATGTGCTACCAAATCTGCAAGACAACACAGTTCACATGTTTCTCAAAGAAAAAAAGGACTCCGAGACACATGCAATATGTGCTAAACATCATGACCAGTAGTCATTTCCATGATGGACCTCTGCCCTGTTCCTGTAGACAATGCAATAGAGACAAAAAAGGCAGATGAAAGGTTGGAGATCAGACAATCAGACACTGACAGCAGTCATAGACCAGGATTGCCAGTGACTCCCCATAAGCTGCTTTTATACCGCGATGGTGCAAAGGCGTTTCAACAAAAGTCCCTCCCTACGATGCCTTTATTTGTTTACACTGTACAAAGAAGCCCCATGGTGTCGATGTTAAATAACAAATAAAAGAGGTGTTGGGATTGTAGGCAGCGTTGGCCTCTAGTTCGCATTAGATATGCATCTGGCAGTGCTTTGTAGACAATGGAGTACAATGGCAAAAACAATATTTCACCCCCCCTGTTTACTCAGAATGGCAGGGTGGAATAATTGCACACCAGCCCCACATTAAATAGACTATGTAAATATTGACATCAATCAACACTCCATTCAGGATGGAAATCTCCAAGCACCTCAGGACTCCAATTTGACTCAGAGGGCTACAAAGACATTTCGCCAAGATTATTGATCAACCATTTCCTTTTGTCTATAAACCATAAAGAAAGCAAACAATTTCTGCTTTGCATTGGTTGTGGCATACAAAAACATCTCTCGGTTAGACGATTTACAGCCACTACAACTCATTCGCATCACCAAGCGCCAATTTTCCTCTCATTGTAGTTTTGCATTAAGAGTATGTAATTGCACTGGACATTCAGTTTTGGTCTTTTGTAATTTGGTCTAAATTCTATCAGTTGAAATTATGTTCAGATTTTAATACCAACAAGACTGATCAGCAGGGGGCCATTACATAAGCAGGGGTTGATGTCACACTGCTGACTATTGGCCCTGCCTACACACTACAGTGTTTTTGGTACTATTTGCGGATTCTTGTGAAATTGGATCGCTTTCGTGACATTGTCAAAAATAGGACTAAAAAGGCAAAGGAGGATCTTTTCGGTTTTGATCTCTTGTACTACAACAAGCTATTAAAATACACCGTAAACATGTGTGGAACTCGTCCGCAAGATGACTCCTGAGAGTACGATTACAACTATTACCCATAAGTAGTGTCTCTCTGGGAGTATATGCAGGCCAAACGGGGACATGAGCACACAAAGGAAATTGACCTGTGTGTTAGAGTGTGCAAATTCCACGGGAGGGCTGGTGGTAAGTACTCGGGTTGCCCCCCCGCAACCATGCAGTGGTTTGTGGTCATACCAAAATGGTCGACTCACCACTGAGACAGGCTCCGGTTTAGTTGGCCATGTATATTTGATTTAAGTCTGTCCTTGATCACCTAGCTCTGCAAACGCTTGTTTTGATGGGCCTATAAATGAAGTGCAGGGTAGGAAACAGATACGACCCCGTCCTTCAGGTAACAAATGTAGCAGTGGATTTCACCAGACCTGTTGTTACGAAGTTGAGGGGAAATACCCGTTAAGGCATACACACAGGTTACACCCATTGCCTGAAACCTTCAGCGCTGTAGCACCCACTCTGAATAACAGCTCGTAAATTGTCTGACCTATGTGAACCTACTAACAATAAGGAAAAAAATGCAACCAGTTTACCGAAACACTGTGACAGTTATAGATTAGGTTAGTTTAAGGGGGTTTCGTGTCATTGCGTAAGGACAATTCTGTGTACGATGGACTTTGAAAACAAGCTGATTAGAGTCCGTCTACCAGCTGTGGAGATAAAATGCACTAGACTACTGATCTCTGAGTGAACAACTCACCACAATGGCAGACAATTTAGTCAAATTCAACCACCTGATCTAGATCCTTCTGGGCTGACATTTAATGACTCATAACAAATTTCCCCAATGTGTCTGGCAAATATTAGTCACAGAAAACTTCTACAAATCAGACCAGATGTCAGTTAAGGTGCCTGACGCTGCTGTTCTGCGACACAGAACCAGGGCACAAAAGACTTAAAATGATAAATCATTTGTATGGATAATGAAATGTAACTGGCAAAAGTTGAGATTATATAATTTATAAAACGAGCCATAATTTTCCATTATTCAATAAATTATAAGCAAATAAAATGGTATGAACTCCTATCATCGTAAAAACCTGTTTCCCTTGTTTATACAGGCGCCTACCACCACAAGGTGGCAATAATTCACATACAGGCTCTTCCCAATGACTATTTACAGAAGAAAAAGAATGCACTATTACTAACACCAGTCACACGTGACGCCGGCGTAGAGCCGTACAGACAGCAGAAAACACGTTGGGGTCCGTAAAAAGTGTAGGTCGAAACATAAAAACATAAAGGAAAATAAGCCACAGTAGCTACCCAACAGAAGGCCCATCTGCATTTCTAGTCAATGGCTTTCTTTAATGGCAGACGAAGTTTGATCTTAACTTGCAGAAAAAAACATTGGCTTTTACCTTGAATGATGAAATGATTAACATCAGCTTTGATGAAGCCCTTTAGGTCTTTGAGAGGGTTTTTACAACGCCACACATGAAGAGTTACCAGCAAGATTGCAGAAATGACATTAAGATGTACGAGGGCTGCCAACCTCGTTTAGAGAGTTGAAAAGTTGTTCGTGATCAAAGATTCATGGACAGACTTACACACGTATGCGTAACGGCCCCCTGTCATTTCAAACTCAATTGGGAATAGGTTTTTTCTGCAGGCCAAACCAAAACCAGAATGACATACAGCTAAAGCTGATTTGCTAATAAATCAATCAACTATTCATGCTCTCTCCAGAATCAGTTACTTAGGTGTCTTTAGTTTAACTCATTAGTTCTACAAACGGACTACAGGACCCTTCAGGTTTAGGAAAAGTACAAGAAACTACCCCTGAAATTCATTAAGACTCAAGTCGACTCCCTAAGATTTTGCTAGACAGAAGTCCGGTTCCAGACATACTTGCTGAATAATTGGGTCAAATGCGTGTGAGCTCTTTAAGTTACGGTTTGGAGCCTTGTGTTTTGTTGGGGGAAGTATCTCCGTGAACTTCTTCTCTTATGTTTACGAAGATTTTCCAGTTACTGAATCCACGACGTATCACATTTAAGATATTTTGAAGAAAAACTCCTTCACATTCCCTAGTTTCCAAAGTTTCGGTAAGTACAAATGACTTATACTAACATGCAAAGATACCGTTCTCTACACCAACTCATTTCTAAAGAAAATAATTAGATGGACCAGGTGATTTCAAACTCAGATAATGTGATATGAGAGCTGGGTTGGATTTCAACTTTAAAGAACGTGGCTCGCCATGCATTGCAGATTTAATGTCACTTACCCAAGGCCAACATTAAATGTGCCACACTATACTGGGGTTGTGTACAGTCTTGGCTAACATGTTTTTTTTTTTCAAACCTAAAAGGTTGAGTATCGTGTCCACACTATTCTTTCAAAGGTTTGTTAAAATGGGCAGACTAAAACTCCAAATACACACATGCTATAGATGAGCTTCAAAGTAAGGCCATGAGCAAGGCTCGCATAACAAGACAAAGCTGGCTGGGAAAAGGAGGGAGGGTCTGGGTGGGTGAGTGCACGTGAATTCTTGTCATTCTTGATCTTCGGCCATCATAAGGGCAGGTCTCAAGACTCACATGGGCAGAAATAATGTGCTTTGTCAAAAACAATGGAAAGATAACATAAGATGCCCAGTTACTCTTGGCAAACTTTAAGAAGCGCACAAAAATCATGCAGAAGTAATTAAAGCCTGAGGGGAGTCATGAGGAATAGAGTTCTTATTAACACGAGGAAACCAAAAAAAATTAAGTGGAGGGAAAAGTGAAATGAATGTCTTGTGCCGACACCATGCATGATTCTAGCAACTCCCTTAGTGAAACTATGCCAGAGTCTGAGGTTCAGTTTCAAGCAGCCCTTCTTTATTTAGAAATGTTATTCATATTGAACGCACTCGGTAACCCAGCTGCTCTGACTTGACCTGCATGACTGGAGCAAGGGGTGATTGTGAAAGCAAATATGCACCAGTGATTTTTACCAGCAATCTAATCAACGGGTTTACTTGTTTTTCACTTCCACACTCCAAAACAATGTTACATAGGGCTGTTGGGTTCAAATTTAAATTAGCCTAGTGTCTAGGACTCCGGACACCCGCATATACTGACTACATTGATGACTCTAAGTGCCATGAAAACGGGGTTGGGGGGAGGCATGAGTGTTCTCCCTCCCCCAGCACCACCACTATTGTTATGATAGCAGAGACGGACTAACACAGCAACACCTTTTAGAAAGGAAAGCTGTGCCAAAGCCTATCGCAGTCAGTCAGACAATATGACTAGAGCTATGGTATCATTGAAAAAAACTCTGCAGCAGTAGTTCATTGCAGTGCTACAGCAGACAACAGTAAAACACAAGAGAGCTGACCTCAGTCTAGCAGCTTTTCAATACCCACTTGCCTACATGTTTCCACATCAGGAAAAACTGCTTATGCAGAGGGGAAAAAAGCCCACATGGCAAACCCTGTTGAAAGGGAGGAGTGGGGTAATTTTGGGTGGCTAGAATGACTGAACTGTGTGAGAAACTCACTTCCTCCCGGCAAGTATGAGTTATAGAATTCATCCTCTCACTGAATGAAGATGTATAGCATTTTCTCCACCAAAGATATGACTCATATGACTGCAGGATGACCAAAGTAGAGTAGGGTCTGGAAATGACTATTTTGGGTAAACAAGTATGTGCAAGTCTGTGTCAGATGGTGTATAAAGCGGCACAATCACGGCTCTGTAAGGGTTATGACCGAGGCGGAGTCAGTCAGAGGAATCAAGTGACGTGAGCCAACTTCAGACCCTCCCCTGACTAATCTGAGACACGTGTAAATATCCAACTGCCTCTGTACTCCAAGGAGATCTAGAGACCGAAAGGGGAGAGAGTTCGCAACCCAGATTAACTCACCTCACACCGCCATACGGCCCTCAGCTTGACTCATCCCTTAATATGGTGTCAACCACACAAGGACAATACCCTTCCACCTGGCTACACCAACACAGGGTCAGTTATACTCCACTCAAACCAGATATAAAACCCACTTGGTTACATTTTCATTGCTTCACCAAACAAGACGCGGAGCATTGATGTGTACATTCAAACATTTAGCGTGTGAAAAGCAGGCATTTATTGTCCACATTTTCATATGCTGGCACATGGCGAGTAGATAAGAAAATAAAAATCACAAAGATGACAACCACACTACACACCCATATTTATTTTTCTGCAAGATGTAGGTGAGTCAATGGAGTGATGACTCTTTGCTAATGGAAAAGAGGGGAAGACATGCACTCAAAGAATAAATAAACACTTTCCTGTTTTAATGCAACATGACCTTAACTTGTCTACCTCAGCCTCAGGCAATCAACATTTTCATTAAAAGCTGACTAAGGCTCAAGGTTGGCTGTGCCAGCAATACGCAGGCAACATTTGAAAATTTTTTCCCCCTCTTGGAAACGGATAATCTTCATCTTTGTCAAACAACATTACGACCCCACACATATGTATATTTAGACTTGGGGCGTAGCCAGTTTTCACTACTAATTGTTAACACTAATAGATAAATATTTCCCAAGGTTGTATTTCCTGCAGCCTGCCTTCTCTGGATGAGGGAAACTGTTACCTCAAGGAACCACATCCTGTCTTTCTTACTTCCTGCTGTGAAACTGCGTCACTCTGGAGAGTGCAGATACTGTAAACATCCTGTGTCACAGCAACAAAGCACCCTTTAGGGAAAAACTGGGCAACCAGCATTGCTCGTTAGAATTCTGGCAGCATTTGATCATCACAAAACCCCAATAAAAAATATGTCATAACTTTTCTTGAAAGAGCTGCTAAGGAGATTGGTCCTACCTTGTGAGAGTAGTGGGGGTCCATGATGCGGGCCAGTCCAAAGTCTCCAATCTTCAGTACCAGGTCTTCTGTGTTGACAAATAGATTGGCAGGCTTGAGGTCACGATGCAGCACGTTTGCTGAGTGGATGTATTTAAGGCCCCTGAGGAGCTGGTACATGAAGAGCCTGGTATGGCCCTCAGACAGAAGACCCCTCTCCAGCAGCTGACACAGGTCTGTCTCCATGTACTCCTGCACAATGTAGACCGAGTTGACTTCTGTCAGGGACACCACATCTTCTGTGAGCCTGCGACCGTTCGGGCCCAGTGTCTCAAACACCTGGAGACATAGACAAAAATGTTCCATTGGAAATGGATTCTTTCAACCCCCGGAAACAAGATTTATACAATTTGCTACTTTGAGCCCAATCATTGCAAATTACCTTGACAATGTTGTCGTGATCGAGGCGTCTGATAATCTTGATTTCCCGCAGGGCATGCTTCACGCTCTGGGGATCGGTCAAGATTATTTTCTTCACAGCAACACGCTTGTCACAGTCAGTGTCAACCGCCGAGAACACAAGGCCGTTCCCTCCGTAGCCAAGAGGCTTCAAGTCCATGTAGCGAGAACCCAGGTCGAAGCCATGGATGTTCATTAGGGACTCAAACTTTTCTGCCATGACCACTATTTTAGGCTTTTCTATTTATTACGTTTGGAGTCTGCCCTGGCTAAATTCCAACTCAGACAGCAACAGAGTAATCTATTTGTCAATTCCCAAACTACTTCAGAGGCTCTGACCCCCACAAAGATGTCTACCCAGTCCCCCGTTTAGCTGTCACTATCAGATGAGGAGCACAAATATGTAATCAAACTTAATTTTCATCTTGAACGAGGAGAAAATGTAAACGTTTAATCCTTCCTCCAATCCTGGATATGTAGAACGAGTCTGTGAAGACTACTATTTCAAGGCTGCAACGGAATGGACGGGAGTGGGCCAATTAAAAAGCACTGAGACTATGTTAGAGTATATAAGCATGTAGGTGCATCCTTTCAGTGCAGATACATTCAGTGTATGACTGGTCCTGAGCAGCTTCATATGAAGTGTGCCTGAATGCACTACTTGTATTAGTATTTTTTTGTCTTTTTATTTAACTGTAATTTTCCTGTCAAGACACCTGATCTGTAAAATTGAAATGAGTCTGGCCTTAAAGTCTTCAAAGTCGTTTTTCACCCTCAAAGATCAGGTGGCTCGAGTTCGCCACAGTCGCAATCAAAACTATCCTCCATTTTACCCGAGTATAACCTGAAAGACAGAACAAACAAAAGGAAAAACATAGATAAGAAAAAGTAGATACATTGCCAGGAGAATAAATTTAGTTTACAGTACATTATTTAAAAAGATGCCTTGTGTAAACAACGGTGAGGTCTAGCGGTTAAGTCTCAAATTGCATCTTATATTCCATATGAGTTCAAATATTGTGGCCGATTCCATGAGCCCTATTCAAGTCCATAACCTTTCCAAGCCAATCACATAACAGTACCAAAGAAGAAATGCAACTACGTTGGGAGCGAGCCCTTCCGTCCATCATCTGTGGACCCCACTAGTTTACATGTAAACAGGTTCACAAGACGGAGCTTCATGTTGTCCTTCTTTGACTGCAAGTTTTAATGCTCCATTGATTTTTCTTGCTCAATGAAAAACTAAAATAGCAAACGGTTATTCATAGTTATTCAAGTAAAGTGTTTCTTCATCATCTTCATGACACTTCACTCAAAACTCGATTTTTGGTAGCTTTATTAGACAAGTCTTAGGGTTGTCTGATAAAAGCAGCTACCCGACAAACAAGGCAGCCTCTGTGGAAAATGACCCCCTCCCAAAGTATAAATTCAAAAAAAATGCTTTTTCTTGAGGAAATATATATGTATGTATTCATTTTCAGCTAATACTACACTGATAAAAAAACAACAACATTGATATGAAATAGATATTCCATTTAATCATAGAGCCAACCATGCTTTTATTTACATACTGCCTATTTATCAAGGTAACATATCGGACAACCAACAATTTCACATAAAAGACCTGTAATTAAACCTGATAAACCTTATAAAAAGACATAAGATAAAATACTTTACTGTGACTCAAGTGACAGAGGACCGACAAACCGTATGTTAGCCGGCTTTTAGCCTAGAGGTGGCTCCGGTGGAAGCTAGCCCACCCCCGCCCGGTTTACCAGACTGGTTTCTCGGAATCGATGGATATTGCGAGACAATGCTCCGTAACTGACTCAGGGTAACCATCCACGGTACTGTGTACGCTTAGTACAACAACATATATGTTGTTGTATTCAACAAGTCCACACTACCTATTTCTGGCCTACATAGTCTGCGACTGGCTGGCGGAAAAAGCCTCAAATGGAAGCCTAACGGCCAGCTGACGAGCCCCGGTCCTCGGTCGGTTGTAAGTTACCCCATAACAATGGCCACCCTATACCACTCGCGCATATCAGACAATACATGTATAATAAAGACCCCGATACACGTGTTATTTCAAAAATATCAATAATACGAGTGAAATCCGCCAATAGAACGAACAAAGGAGCTGTTGTTGGCGGAGGCTTTTGCATACGTGGTAATAGAGAAGCACAAAGCCGATGTCGACTAAACCGCGAAAACGGTCAAATATCAGGGACAAAATGACATGTAATGTTACAGCGATGAAGAAACGCAATGCTAAATAATACTTACAGTCCTAATTCGTTGCATTTGTTTCCTTGGAATTTAATCAAACCTTGAGGAGGAGGTTTGACTGCGCTCAGGTGGCGGTTCCTGTGGCTCTGTTGCAATCGCCATTTGGGCAAGGCAGCCCTATGAACGGCCGTGTGACGTCAGCTAAGCTGCCTTCATAATTATCGGAATTATTACAACTAAATTAAGAACCTTTCAAATATGTGTACTACTCTTACTTACGTCTTTATTATTATTATTATTATTATTCGCAGCGATTAACAGATAATGCTATCAATTTCTTATGGATCAGATCAGAGATAATTTAATAGATATATTAACGGGAACGTTTCTGTTAGCCAGAATTACCTGCTTAATCCCCATTGATTTTAAGCCAAATTATTTATGTCAGTTGACCTACAATTAATAATTGATGAACAATTAATAATTTTTCAGTTTTCATAATTTGAAAACATAATACTCCTTTCTTCTGTCTCATGACGGAGGGACACATAATGTTACGATTGGTGTATAGAAATAATTTAGCAATAAGCCCAATTGAGTAAATAAAAAAAAAAGTCAACAAAATATAAATTAAAAGTATTATTATTATAATACGCAACTTTTAACGATGCATAAAATTACACCGCTTTCTTGATGCATATTATGATGAATATCCAATCGTATCTATCTCCGAGCAGTACTTGAAAGCAACAGGAGTCATTCAAGACATGTGTATGAAATTTGAGATCACGTGTCAGCGGTAGATTCAAACTCCAAAGCAGTAAATGGGTCAAACCAAATCTATTTCTTCATATCAGCTTCAAATCAAATGAGCAACACTGAACAAAATAAATAAAAATACAGCATACTAAACTTGTTTTTGTTTTTATGCAGCATACTAAACATGTTTTTATCGTTTGGGAAATAATCCCAGACGATAAAAACATGTAGAGAAAGTTAAAGACAGAGCTCTAGAGATGTTTCCCCGGATACTTCTCGATTTCGAAGGATTGAATTATAGAAAAATAGGGAAAAGAACATTTTTGGTAAGAAAACGTGGAAAACATAAAATTTTTACAGTGAAAATATGAACTTTAGATAAAGTTATATGAAAAATATCATAATATCTCAAGCAAGTTATTACCGTAAGAGTATGATTCTTTCTAGACATCAGATTTTGCTGGTATGTATTACAGAAAACAATAAACTTTTAAACATTTAGCAAGAGCATACTGTTGTTTCTACCAAAACAGGATGCTAAAATATGGTATAGATTTGTGAAATAAGGTAAATTTCAAGATAATATAAAAAGTCGGAATTTAATGTTATTTACTGTCATTTTATAAAGGTGTCCTTGTAAACCTTGTAAAATGTAAAAAAGTGTTTTTCATATTCATTTACGCTAGGTCTTTTACATAGTCACCATATTCTTAATGGCAAAAAACTGGCAACCACAGTTGCTGCTGGCATTATACCGACACAAATGTTTTTTTAATTATTATTATTTTATTTTTTTACAGTGTATTTTATTGTAGCTATCCAAAGAGAGATGGAATCATTTATAAACTTCAGCTCAGGCAACACCAAAACGAAATTATGACACATTATTACTATACCCAATGTTTAAACGTATTTCTTATTAACAACAGTTAACTTCTTAAACGACAGTTTGTCCCATCCTAGATAGATAGATAGATAGATGGATGATAGATAGATAGATAGATAGATAGATAGATAGATAGATAGATAGATAGATAGATAGATGGATGGATGGATGGATGGATGGATGGATAGATAGATAGATAGATAGATAGATAGATCTATTGATAGACATATGATGTAGATAGATAGATAGATAGATAGATACTTTACTAAGCTTCTATTAACTAGAATCTATGGGTACCTGCTCTTTACCCAATTTTCCAACATTGCAGTGTTGCAGTGTTTGTCATTTCATCATTGTCAATAATCCCTTGTTTTCCGTTTTGCTTCACTATTTGTTTTTTCGTCCAAACTGGAAATCAAAGCTTCAGATTATCGCAGGCAATGGCATTAGTCGCGTGTGTGAGTGGGAAAAAAAAAAAAGAACTCGGACAGCTCACTCACTGCGGTTTGCGGATTTAGAAAGTCCATCTGGCACCGATCAGATGCGCAGGGTGTCCATCTTTCAGTTTACACATCCCGAGCAAAAAACACAGTGAAAACAACGGAGAGCACCATTCCCACCTGTTTCACCGCAGTCATTCAGAGAGAGGCTGCAGGTCTCCTCTCTGTGCGTGGATGCAGGGACTGAAGGGAGGATGGGCGTGCAGGCAGCAGCACCACAGCCGCAGCGAGGTCTGTCAGCATCCGCAGGCTGACCATGTGAGAAGCCATGTGCCAGAGAATGCAGATGCCTCTCACTGGACGGGATGGGCTCCGCAATGGAGAACAGGCTCCGCATATGCGGACTGATCGGGATGCGACAAGACCGACGAGCAACGATTCTTCGTCGGACAAGAATGTTGAAGAAAAAAATACGAGATAATATCTACATATTAGTCGTGCTATTCCTATTTAAAGGTGATGATGGCCTCATAGTTTGTTTTTGAATAGTTTATATTATTTTTCCTCATTTCCAACGTTATGTAATACCTCATATATCTTTGGCTCCCTGTCCTGTTTATAAAACATACAGTAGAAATATGTTGGCTATATAATTTGTATAGATTTATAATATGTATATGTACAGCTCCTTATTTTCTCATTTTTGTGTTATTATTTTTTCTATTAAATCATTTCAACGACAACAACCGATTTTTTTGCTTTATAAATCATTTTGTAAAAGATTAGCGAAAAAGATGACACAAAAAAGTTCACTTTTATAAATAAAGTTTGTTTGTATGAGGGATTAATATAGGTGCACAGTACTATAATACTGTTTTTTTTTTAAAAAGTATTCTGAGTTCATTGATTATTTTCAAACAGAATAAATAAAAATACTACCAGGGGAGTTTATGTATATATATATATATATATATATATATATATATAATTGTTTTTTTTAATTTGTTTTAGATTTAAAAACGTTTTTTACTGAGTCATGCAAAATCACTCACAAACCATTCAATGTATATCTCATAATACTCATAATACATTATTGATCTTTTTCTTGATTCCCTTCCAAGCCACGTCGGTAGAGCAGATCCTTTGTGATGAAACATTTTGAGTCCATACAGACGAATGACCTGGCCACCAGAAAAGACAAGAGACTTATTCTCATTGAGAATATTTTTGCCAGTATGTCTCCCTCCCACTGGCCTCTGCATGTCCTTCTTTCATAAGACTTACCAAACGCTTCATATTAATCCTATCATTAAAAGCAGAAATCAGAGCTCTAGATAAGACATTGCTATTTGCTCATCCCATGAGCGCACTTTGCTCTCTGCTGCACATGAATGAATGGGGGGGTCATAAATGTAAAACTATATCCAGTATGTCTGCCTGCCTGTCCGGATTCTAAAATCCTTCTTCTTCTTCTTTCGGCTCTTCCCTTCAGCCGGGAGATTATCCCCTCATATTCCAATTGTTTTGGAAAAGATTACAATAATAATCTTCCTCTTCTGTTATTTATATTAAAATCCCCAGCAGCGTCTCTCTCTACCAAGGATCATATCACATCCTCTGCTGGTTACATCATGAGAAAACTGGATGGCATCAAGCTTTAACCAAACACATGTGACCACACAATGTAGTTGAGGTTACCGTTACTACCAGTGCTGTTGTTCTGCAATTCTCTCTGGTCCAAAAGAAAACTCTGTACTGTTGCATTCCAGGGGTCCTGTTTGTTGATCACACACACGTGCATAACATAACTGGTAGGAACGAATGATGCGCTTTACCTTTGTTCATCTGCTGGCGATAAGGGCATTACTCTTCCACTGTCATGCAAGCATACCCATCCTTTCACCTGTATGGAGCATCTGAGTTCATCTCAGCCCTAGTCTGTCCTCTACTTCACAATAACACAAATACTACCGTCTGCTCTTCTTCTAGACTGAAACCTCTCTAATCACATCACATCACATCACATCACATCCATGTCTACTTGCATCAAATGAAATTCTTGTCACTTACTGATGCTGGCATTGTCCCGAAACCACCGGAGCAACATGATACAGAAGTTAGTAGTCCATCCAGGTGAATTTATCCTGTATATCCAAAACTTTCAGTTGGACAAGGAGAGGTGTGAAAAAGTTTCAGCAAAGTTCAGTATCTCCCTGTGTGGGAACGTGAATGCTTTTTCAAGTTTTGACACTGTGTTGTGCTACTCCATGTTCTTCTGGTTTTGAGGTGGAGCTCCATGAACACTTAATATAGGCCAGGCCAGAGAGGGGAGGAGACTGCTCTTTGTTTGGCATGGCTTGTCAGTGTGTCAGGCTCAATATGTGTGGAGTCCACACACACTGCATATCTCTGTTCGCAGAGCTAACAGAGTCTTACTCAAATCTGTTTACTCTCATTTTCACATATATTCATGATCATATTTCGTCACGTTTGGGTCAGTCAAAGCAGACATGGAACCAATCAATAGAATAGAATAGCATAGAGTTGGATGGAATAGAATAGAACAAAATAGAATTGAATAAAAATGGAATAGAAGGGAAATAAATGTATCAATCCCTGTGGGGAAATTTGGGCGTTACAGAAGCTCTTACGTCTGTAAAGGGACGAGAAAAAACAATAAAGACGTTTAAACATATGTACATATATATATACATATATATATATATACATATATATATTCTCCATACACTCCCCTTGTAGTATTTTCATTTATTTAGTTTGAATCAGCACCTTTCAAACAGTTTTCGTGTCTTTTTTTTGTCTTTTTCATGAATCTTTTCAAAAAGAGTATAAATATATCCATATATAAATATATATATATAAATAGATATACATTAAATAAAGATATATAAGGTAAAAATGTGGCAAAAGGGTCCAATCACCAAGGAAAACAAATATAAGTCTAAATTATTTTAGTGGTATGTATTGAATTATAGCCTGATGTCTTCTCTGTAAATGCAGTTTTGGTGATTCGTGAATATTATTTTATCTATTAAGATTTGAGACACTCATAGTAAGTAGAGAATATCTTGCATGCAATTGGATATTATTATATGGATAATTGAAAACTTTCAAATTAGATATAAAGTATGTATATGAAAAAGGTAGATTTGGTCTGATTACAGCAAATGCATATCAGCCATTGGTCACATTTTTTAAAAGATCTCTGCAGGATTCCGATCACCGTTTTGTTGCAAAGAAACAGAATCGCTCACGATTGCATGTGTTCAGATTTCATCCTCTGAATATCAGTTTCATTTAATTGCCTCCTGTAATGATCCGTATCGGCGGTGGATGTTTTGATTTGACAAATACCAAAAGCGAAAGCCCTTTTGAACAATGCTCACCAGTTTTCCCCAAACGTCTGTGTCTGCTGTCTTTACTCAGACGGTGTCTGCCCGTGAGATCGGTGCTGCTGGCAGGACTCCCTCAGCCATCTCGATCTACTTGTCTTGCAGGTTGCTGACTTATTTGCAGACTGGCATATTTAAACTGTAAGGAAACATGTGCATGTTTATACTGTCGGTTTGATATTTGAACCTCTGTCTGTTATCAAAATATCCAAGTTGACGTATGAAGAAACGAGGGCAAAGCAGTGGATTCGGTGTTGTTAACGTGTTTTTGGCTCTTCCTCTGAGTTCCCTCTTATTATAAGTTGGCTTGAAGATAAACCAGGGTAGAGAACCGGGGCTTTTGTGTGAGCTTGCCGCTGTATAAGTCCACTATGACTAACTTGATAGATGTGCTGGTCAACGCCGACTCTGTTGATAAACACCATTAATGAACTAATCACCAATTACCTTGAATGAGCTCAGTGAAGGACCGTTACATAACACGACTTACAGAGGCACTACGGCAGCCATGTGATGATGAATTCCGATGTCCAATTCTTTCACTGTTTTTCATACGGCGTCTGCTGTTATGCAACAGTTCCAGCCCTGAAGACAAGGTGCAGATGGGATTCTAGTAACCTTCTGATATCAGCCGACACTTGACCTTTGCAGGAGATGTGCTGTCCTCTTTAAATCAAATACTCTATGACTCAGGTATTTCACAGTACTGTGACAGAGGCCTCCGAAGAGAACATAGTGGAAAATTACCCCATTTTTGACCGAGTCTCTAGTGTCAGGGGCAAACATTCTTCTATATAATGACAATTTTTTGCGGTTTAATCTACAGTGCTGCTATGTGCTATCTTCACATGCTGTGATAACCTTTCCTCATGTCTAACCCTCTCCGTATCTTGCCCGGCACCTTGGAGAGGGCCTTCCTCTCATATTCAATAACTCGGAGTGTACTGGTTGTCTCATCTGACTGCTCTCTGTTCCAGGAGGCTTCTCCCCTCTTACATCAGCGCCGAGGGCATCACGCGCGGCCGCTGAAATGTAAGGCGACGTTAGCGTAAAATATAAACACAAATGTACACATTCCTGGATGTCCTATACGGTTGTCGGTGCATATGACAGATGGAGTTTGATTCAGCTGTTTGAATGATTTACTCCGGGGGAAGAGTGTTAGTGGGACATGACGGTTTGATTATGTAACAGCTAATAATGTCTCCACCAACCGTGTGGGAATACCATTTTCTCTCGTTATTAACACCGTATCAGTGGAGGGTCTACAATCTCATTCATTGCACATATCACAGCAAAGGACTGATGTTATAGAGTAAACATCAAATTTTAATTTTATGGGAAAAGCTCTTCAAATCCATCTTAAATATTGCGTCTCTACTTGTTCTAAATGAACTGGGTAATGAAGGGCTACACAAAAAAAGCCCATTCATGCGGCAAATAAAAGCTTTCGCAATGAAAGGAGCTGATGAAGAACGCCATAAATCTAATTATCAGCTCTAAAATCCCAGACCTGTTCTGCCAGAGTTCAGTCTGCATAACAAGAATTTTTGAAGCAGGGCACAGGAGAAGAGTGAAGAGGGAGAGAGAGACTAACCGTCTTTGCTTTTCTGCACCCGAACCATTTGTGATTGGAGCATCCTAAGACCTGCAAGGCTCCGTTTGTGTATATTTGTATGTGTGTGTGTGTGTGTTTGTGGCTTATGAGCAATTCTTTTTACAGTGTGATGTAACCTGCTCTATTGGCTCATTGTCCTCAGACAATAAAACCTTCAAATAAAATCCAAATTTCGTAGTTGCTGTGCAGAGAAATGATTATGTGATCAAGCAGGGATATTGTGTGTGTATGTGTGTGTGTTAAATGTGTATCTGAATTCGTTTGTAGGGTCAGAGATAAAACTTGGCGTTTGGTGGTGATGTAAGGGGATCAGCAGGTTTGGAATCTAAAGGTTTCTTAAGAGGACTAATTATGCAACCTTTCAACTGTAAAGCTCATTTGTTTGAAACTAATCAACAGGTCCAGATAACAAAACATGTTATCAAAGTTCCTGTCCTGGTCTAACTTTGCAGGTCTTGGCAGGGGGACTTTGGAAAGAGTGAATTAATCTGGTGTAAATTTAGACCTGTCCTTAATTAGAAACTAACTGGCACACATTTATACCAGAGGGTTTCAGAGAGAGCGCAGCTCCGCCAAGCAAACACACAGATGGCAACGCCATGAGACGCCCCACTGGGCCTCTGGTTGGCTGGGCTTAACAAGTCTCAAAACTATCTACCACATATGCTTCAAAATCTAATCGCCAAACTGAAACCCGTTCTAAACTTTCTGAGTAATCCCGCTTACATCACACACACACAAACAAACAAGCGGCTCTGGTCACATAAGCGCCTTCATCTCTCGTTGGCGGAGGTAAAAACTAATGCAGCATTGTAATGGTTCCTCACACACCTGCTCGTACCAGCCCCCACCTCATTAATGGACACCTGCGGGTCAACACAGCTCTGGATTTGCGTGTGTTACTCAAACTGTGCAAATGATCAGAACCTGACTTTATGTGTGTGTTATGTGTCAGTAGAGAACTCCCAGTGATTGAACATTCTCTCCCACTGAATGACGTGAAGGTAACGTTATAATAAGACGTCATCTGAATTAAATGAAGTTTTGTCACAAAAGGCTCAGGGTCCAACTTTTATCCAACACATGTGGATGGAAGAAATCGGCACATGGACACCTTGGCCTCGCTTTTTCATTCATGCTAAAATTCCGCCATGGTCATACCATTCAAGTTTCACAAAACATTTTTGAGAAATGTTCGTCCTTCGGGCGCTGAGTCAGTCAAGTCAGTCAGGTGCAACCTGCTGGAGAAAACGGTGACACCCACCTCATTTTTTCCACAGTAAAAAGGTCTGCTCCCTGTTTTGTTCAGGTCATGGTTCCTTTTTAAGATCTGGATGTCATACACACACACCTGAAAACCACAGCTGAGCTGGGACTGCTTCTTTGGATTTTTCAGGCAGGCAGTGTGAGGTAATTTTTTCTGTCACTAATCCTTTAACCCATAAAGATATAGATAGATAACGACGTGTAGACCATCTCCGATGACATTACCAATTTTATTGGGTTCCTGAATGTCCAGTGCTTCCAAACATCAACTTCCTGTTACACGGTAAAAATCAGTTGCAACACCATCATTCGGAGAAACAGTCACAACAGTCACATAAAGCGTCATCAAGGAGCTTCAGCTTATTTAGCTTTATCTGGATCCCAGTCAGGGCAATTCATTTGTATCTTACCCCCTCCACAGTCCCTCAAACTAACATCATGTCAAAAAAAAGCACAGATCAACAAAACAATAGATGAACGATAGCAAGATAAATTAGATACGGTCAAATAAATGCTAATAAAATAGATAAATAGGTCATGGTACATGGTGTTATAGAGAAAAGTAAAAGTCACAATCATAAAGAAATGTCACTTAAGAATGACTCCTGTCTGAGTTTAATAACCTGATAGCAGACGGAATGACGGATGTGGAGTAACCTTTAGTTCTCCTACATGGTACTTACACTTGCTGACTTTGAGCTCAATATTGTCAAGGACACAGTACATTACCCATTATTACCCATGCCAGTATGTGACGTTAGGACTATTACACTATTTCTCTGTGAGGCTTTTTCTGTCAGAGACTCATATGATGTGAAATTTGGTGTGGCAACACAGAGTATTTACGCTACAGCTTCACAAATGGTTTACGATTCTCACCAATCTGCGGCCAACATGGTCAAATGCCAGATAGAAAATTCAGAATTCTTATCTAACAATTTGGACGGGAATTTTGTCTATGAATTTTGGAATGATGACAACTTCCTTTTGTCTTGGCCAAACATCTAAATTTTGCTTGCTGTAGAAAGTCAAAGTCTTATCACCTGTTTCTTCCTTAGGGCCCATGTATCCAAACATATTTAATCAAAATCCAATCAAAAACGTTTTTGTTTTTTTTGTTACCTTCTTCCAAACACAAACCTTCAATCCATCCAATAACGGGTCAAATATTATCAAGAAAAAGAAATGGGAGGACGTCGCCCTCGTGGAAAGTAGTGACCTGTGTGGTCTCAACACAGTAAAGTTAAGAGTGGACAAAACTTTTGTCATATTTCCGAGTGGAAACTTTTCGTTTCTGGCAATAAAATGTTAAAGATTCAAAACAAGGTCAAAGTTAGAGGCTGCCAGTCATTTTCCTCATTAATTGTTCCAGAACAGATTCTGTAGAAGTTCACTGGTCAATGTCTGAGCGGGATCATAAAACTATTATGATTCCACTGAGCACAAACCAGACATGGGCAGTAACAGAGCCCATTTATTTATTTATTTGTTTATTTATCTGACGACTTCTTACTTTTTCTCCTCCACATTTCAACATAAATATCAGAACAAGACAAACAGACAAAAAAAATGTAAGGAGAAGAAGAAGCAAAAAAAAAAAAAACGTGTGAAAACTCAAACACGAAGGAAAAGAGATATTTCATTTATGCTGAACACAGTATCCATCCATCCATCCATCCATCCATCCATCCATCTAATCCTTTGATATTATATCCTGATATTATATTAATAGGACATGAGACTCAGGTAAGTTTGCTCCTTAAAAAAGTGTAGAAAGGTCCTTTAAAATACATTTCAGAGTGTGTAATTTTCCACTTTTACTCAAGTCCAGAAGCTGAATCCATACGTTTACTTTCACCGGAGACTTTTATGCTCAAGTAACTTCACTGCTGCTTGATTGACGAATGTGTGACTTAATCAAACCTTGCACAAACTGTCTGTGGCGTTCTACAGAAGTGGCAGACATTTACTGATATGAGATACCTGCGATTTAAAATGCTGTTTGTGATACCAGCTATCTATACGTGTGGTAATTTCATCACAGCACCTCAGTCTGCTCCCTCTCTTTTTACTGTCTACAAAGTCTGACTTCTCATAATATTTGGGTTTGAATAAGATCCAGGATGTGTGCGCTCTGTGTCGTCACGCCACTGCCTGCACATATTGCATAACTGACTGCATGTTGCTGGTCTTGTATGAGATGTGTTTCCATTAACCGTATACTTACATGTCTGTTGTGACAGACAAGGAAGGATTGTGTGTCTGCAGGTTATTCTTCTGTAAAGAGAATGAGTAGATCTGTCTGTGATCATGTATACGTCTACGTAACCCGGACTTCATTCCATGTCCTTACATAACATTTCTCCTATCTAAGTAACTTTCCGTACCTATCTCTCTCTCTCTCTCTCTCGTTCTCTCCCACCATCTCTCTCTCGTTCTCTCTCACCAGCTCTCTCTCTCAGCACCCTCCGTGAATCACACACTTATCACAGCTGAACCTGAAACTCACACAAATTATTCAGCGTGTTGTCATCCATACCTTCCAGTTTCCCATCAGCTGAACCTAAGAGAACAACAGAGTGTTTAGTTCATTCATATGCAGCATTAAAGGTGCTCATGAAGAGCAACGCCGGTCAACAGTATTCAGATTACCACACTGTAGAAAAGGTATTATGTGTAATTTATGGTAAAATATGGTACTTAGTGATTGCCAGAATTTTACCGTAACAGATATGTGACCATGTAGAACACATTATGGTAAAATACCATGGAAAAATAATATGTACTGAAACCTGTTAACAAGGACATTACTGAACATTAAACGACGGTGAATTATGATTAATTCAGATTAATACTTCTTTTACTTCATCTTTCGGCTGTTCCCTTTTTGGGGTCGCCACAGCGGATCATCTGTTTCCATCCCTGCACCGATACCCTGCTGGCTAACAGTACCAGTGATGGTATTTGTTAACCTGAGTCCTGACTCATCTTGTTTGTAATGGGTTTTGTGTTCCACGTATTGATTCGGCACAGGTTTCACGCCGACTGCCCTTACTGACAGAACCCTCCACATTTGTCCGGGCTTTGGGTCGGCTCTATAAAGGACACAGGATTCAGGCTAACACATAAGGGATAATATATAATATAATGTGTAAATAACACACTCAGGGATATTTTTAACATCTTATTTCTGTACCCCATTAAAATTGTATTTTAAAATTGAGGTAAAAAACCCAATTGGCTACAGGAAGAAAGCAGGAGATGACTTTAGTTCTTACGTCAGAATATGTTGAGAACTGAATTTTACAGTGAAAATAAAAACTATGATAATGTAATGATTTATAGTACATTTATTTATGGGGTTAGTTTACCGTAATTTCTTGGACGTGGATTTTTTTATGGTGAAATTCTGCTGCTGATATTTTACCGTAAATTATATTGATTTGTTCTGTTTTTACAGTGTAGGATGGGGCCACGGTCTGTGTTTTAACTGTGACATTTCCCCCCTCCACCCTCCTACCTTAGCCCCTCTGAACAGCCCCTGTGTGTCCGTCACTAGTGGATTGGACCAGGATCCAACAGATCAGGAGTGGAGCACACGATGTTCGGTTCTATCAGCAGACATATGGTCTAATGGTTTGGTCAGTTGAGGCCTGATCCAGCCAAGCTGTCACCACTCTCTGCCGGTGCCTGCAGCCACATTACTAGGTGAAATAGTTTCACATTGCCCTGCTTGGATTGGTGGATTGGGTATCCACACATTTTTGGGCTGAAGTCAGCGACCACCTGCTGCTAAAACGCTGAGGGGTCCTTATCACACATGGACGCTTCAAAGACATTGCAGGGTGTGGAACTCAATACGGCTCGCTTTCCGGTGACCACATAAAATATCTTTTGATGGGATTTTCCAGTCACAAACCATGTAGGCCTGTGAGATACGGCCAATAGGCCTGTGTAAAACGTCAATCATTAACCTGGCTGGAGTCGCTCTGTGTGATAGTGGAAAAACATGTTGCTGTTGTCACACTTTTTCTGCGCTGCATCCTTCCTCTCTCAGGGGACACTGAACCCAGACTTGTTTTGCAATAACACGTAATCCTTTTCTGAGGACCACAGCTCTCTGACCATTTGGGTTTGGCCAATCCGGGGACACTGTGTGTGCTTGTGTTTGTGTGTGTGTGCATGTGCAAACTTGTTTCCACAGCTGCACATTGTGTTGTATGTCAGGTTGGAGCTTTTTGGAGGAAAGTTCACTTCAGTTCAATTCATATCTGTTCCTCTTCACTGCGAAGGAATATATTGTACAATATTAGATGGCATTAGGGTTTTTTGTGTTTGTTAAATAATTCAGACTTTATCAGTCAGACTTCATTTCTATAGAGCTTTTCATACAAATTAAATGTAACACAAAGTGCTTTGTAAAATAAAAAACAAATTAACAAACAAACAATAAACCTCCCCTGCAAATACACTTTCAAAAGCACTTCAGAGATGGGGATGCAGTAATTGTGTCATATCCTAGGGGTTACATAAATGTGAAAGACCTAACCGCCCCTCTCTGCCCACCCATATCCCGCTGAACCTTTTCTTTTTTCTGCGTAAGTGAACTCACCTCCTGTGATGTCACAGCGCACACGCTCCACTCAGGACGAGACAGATCAATGCCAAAGCGAGAGTTTGTGATGCGTGTGAGTGGACATGGGTGAACGGATGTGTTCTAATTATAGCTGGTAGTGAATGGATGATTGTGCACAATTTAACAGATCTAAAGCCACAGAGAGGACAAAATTGACAAGCCAGAGCTTACCAGAAATATTCTTCTTCTTCTTCTAATCTGCGTTTGCCTACAAACTTTGTATTTTTATTTTCCATGAGTCGTATGAGATAACTGTAAATGGGAGCTGTTATCTCGTGCTGGAGTGTTGCATGGGCTAAGTGAGACCATGGCCCGGCAGGCAACCAGTGGAAAAAACCCGAAAAGATCCCATAGTGACTCAATAATGAAGATCAATACAGTTAATTTTTTTATTTTTTTATTTCATTAGTAACACAAGACAGAATTCCTTGTGTCAATTCATATGAGGTTAATTCAGACACAATCAGACTTATGGGCGGGAATTTATGGGTGAAAAACTGTGTTTCCTACAAAAATCTCCCCCAAATAAGTAAAATATGAACTATGATGGTCAAATAATATACATGTTGAGTCATATGAGCCAATTTGGACGTCGGACAATCGGATATATGTTTTTTTTTTTGCAAGCCCCCCTAGTGATTGAAATATGAACATAATATGAACTTCATCAGTAAAATATGAGAAAAGCAAGTTAGATTTCCTTGAGGCGGTTCATATGGGGTAAATATTGGCCAAATTGGATCAATGCTTAGAAACTTAGGTAAAAAAAAGCAAACAGTCAAAACGCTCCCCTGATCTGGTGAAATATGAACAATTAGAGTAAAATATGATATTTACAAGACAGCTCTCGGCGAGTCGTACCGGTCGTGCGAGAGCAGCTGAGCTGTGAGGGCCGTGATCCTTTCAGAAGTGCAGAGGAGAGCAGAGCAGCAGAAGCATCTGATAAGGAGTTTCATGCAGGAAGCAGACAGAGCGGCATTCCAACTGCACATGAAGATGCCTCCAGATTCACGGTTTGGTCTATATAAGTGATCTATTGCCAGAGATGCCAAACCTAAAAATATTCTTAAACCTTTCAAAAATAAAGAAACATGAAAAAATCATTTCTTTACATGTTTTATTTCTTTGGGGGGTATTTATATTACTTAAATCTCTCAAGTACTGCCTTTTTCTCCTCTTCTTTCAGCTCGACTCATCAGATCGACTCATTCCACGTATCGGTTTGGCGGATCCCCTTCCTGAAAAAACCCCTCCCCATTTATCCGGGTTTGGGACTAGAAGAACATTGGCTTATGACCCAATGTTCTCTATGTGGATGGGTTCTCAGGTTCTGTAAATTTACCATAAAATGACAAATCATTTGGTCAAGCGTGTTATTAAACAGAAAATAGTCAATATTAATCAGAGTAGCTCTACTTTTAGATAAAAGATGTTTTTTTAGAAAAGTATTTGACCTGACATAGACTTTTTTGGTTATCAAATTATATAATTCTGTTTAGTAAGTCCTTGCATGCTTTAATAAGCCAAAGGAAATCATAGAAATTGAATAGAACTTTCAAAATAGCCATGTTTAATGCCTCCTCCCTGATCGCCCCTTTGACCTGTGTTGTCCACCCAGGGCTCCATCCTTGGCCCTTTTCTTTTTAGCAGATACTTTTTCCCTTAATGCCCGTGTACATTGTTATTTAAAAGCCATTATGAAATGCGGTCACAAAATGTCTTATATTTATTTATTTATTGGTTAATAATGTCGTGGACAATTCCCATTAACAGACTGTAACAATAACAATTATGTGTTTTATAGAATAGAATACTTTTATACTTTACTTTAATACTTTTACTTTTAGAATACAGCTCTTGGATTGGCTCGTGGCAGAGTGTAAAATACAAAATACAAAAAATACAATTTAGCACAAGAAAACAACAAAATGCTGCAAAAACATTTAAATGGCAACTCGATGTGTAAAAAAAAAGTGTAAAAATGTACCATAAACAGACATAATGAACAAAAAAGCTGCCGAATTGTGAAGAGCGCCGGGCCGCTGCGTCTGTACATCAGGGACCGTGTTGTCTGTGATGAATAAAAAAGGATCTACTAAACTAATGAGCCGACGCTTTGTAAATGGAAGGAGCAGAAAGGATGAAATTTGAGGTTAAATTTAGGCAATGAAAGTAAACCGTTGTCTGAGTAACAAAATATTTATACCGTTTTCCTGCCAACTTGTGTCTTTTTGGCCTGAGATTGTTGACATCTGAGGATGACGAGAACATGTCTCACCATAATATTCACTTATGTCATCATCAAAGTCTGTATGAGGAAGTCAATACTGTATCATACGTTGCTAAACTGCTGATAATCTGAGTTCAAACTTTTCCCCCGGTATTAAAATACAAAGGTAAAAAGGTCACAAAGTGAGAGACTAGGAGAGAGTGGGAAAGATATAGAACGTTGGTTGATATAGATTGTGACCAATGATTCATTCATTTTACATTACACTGGGATAGAAATGTGTAGCATTTGTTTTTTTTCACATATGCTGTAAGGTGTAATATTGTGATACATATTTGTGTTAGAATTTCATTAATCTGGCTATGAGCAATCTTTATGTTTCAAAAATGAAGCATATGAGTATATATGACACTTTTGGTAACAAACCCACAGAGAATTAATTCACTAGTTTCTCTGTTCTCAGCAAAGTTTTCATCTTATTGTTTTGGTCTGCAACCTTAATGTTATTCGTTCAATAATGTCAAGCAGCTGATTTGTGTCCCAACAGCTAGTGCACTGCCCGCTGACGACCAAATACCAAGGATAAAGTATAGCAGGAGAAAAGCCAGATATTTCTCCAGGAGTTGGTGGAGAACAAAAACAGAGCTGAACGAGCCTGAAGGATAAATATTTGCAATATATTCATAAAAGGAAAACGATTTTGGCATTTAATGAATAAGGATCTGATGAAATCTCCATACAACTCGTCCCTGACAGCAAGGGTATATCCTTTAAAGGCCCCAATCCCCTGCATTGTACAAGCAATCCCTCTGATTTACCTCCTCAAATTAAATGTGACTCATTAATAATGTCAAACAGTCCGTATAGACTCAACAAAACTATTTCTATGAAATCAGCAATATGCTCTAAGATCGGATCCAATAGTGACTCAATAATGAAGATGAATAAAGTTAACTAGTTTTTTCTCAGTTCAGTAATAAACCATGACAGATTCTTTTTTGTCAATTCGCATCAGCAACATTTAGACACAATCTGACTTATGGTTGGAAAGTTATGGAGGATAAACTATGTTTCTTACAAAAAGCTGCCCCTTAAAAGTTAAATATGAACTGTTTTAGTGAAATAAGATAGATCTTCTTATTCAGATTCATATGAGCCAAATTGGATGTAATTGTATGTAATGTCGGAGAAGTAACGGTCAAAAAACAGTTTTTTGCAAAAAGCCTCCATAGTGAGTGAAAAATGAACAATTACAGTAAAATATGACAAATACAAGTTAAATCTCCTTGAGGTGGTTCATATGAGATACATTTGGGCTCAATCATACCGCAGCTTTTCTTAAAAGAGCTTCACCTAGTGAGGGAAATATGATTTATTAGAATAAAATATTATTTGAATAAATATATATATATATACTCTGTACAATAAGGTTAGATCTCATTGACTAAAATATGAACTATTGGAGTAAGATATGATATATTAAAGATAAATCTACTTGAATCGGTTCATATTCACCAAGTTTTGCCTCAATTGGACCAAGGGTTTAGAAATTATGTCCTGAAAAATTTGGACATAAAGCTTCACCTAGTGTCAGAAATATACAACTGCCCTTTCCAAAAAATCAATGCACTTCTTCCTCACCCTTCTGGCCAATGACGGTTGGAATTTGAAAATGACCAATGGAATATTCAACATGAAGGGTCCATGGCGGACGCAGTAATGACATTTCCATAATGTCCCCGACTTTCAGGGACATAAGAATATTTCCTGTTATGACACATGCACTGCGGTAACAAGCTGCATTCAAGTGCGATACAAATACGCACCTTGCTTTGTCTCAACATGCGTCAACATGCTGTAACACGAGGGTCTTGTATGTCGAACCAAGGAGAACTATTGACAAACTCAGGGGCTGAACGCAGGAAGCAGTCGGAGTCAACAGAGACCGAGGGGAGTGCAGCAGGTTTGCTGTTGACTTCTTCTTTGTTGATACGGACGGACAAGAGCCCCCCCCTCCAGACTGGTCCGCATGGAGTCAAAGCTTTACAGGTAGACACACTGGAAGAGAGTTAGTCAGTGTGTTTTCCTTGCTGATAAGGAAGCCGAGCCACAAAGTGTGCAGCAGTGATCAAACATCTGCTGCTGATCCCTCGCCATCCTCTCAGCCCATCAGGTTTGTGTGTGCAACCGAGCACATCTCCCACATGTTAACCATAAATAGTGGAGTGTGGCATAAAATGCAGACTGAACATGTTGTACCTTAAGCTCACAACACACAACCGAATACTTTAAACGCACATTCATGTCAACACTCTGCCCATAGTGCAATGCAGACAAAAGTAAAGTCATATCCTGGAGCTTCACTGCGGAGGTCAGTTATGTAATGTAACGTTATCAGAACCGACAGCACAGCGGCCGTCATCACATCTCCAGAAGCTACACGTGTAAGCATCCATGCAATTCTGCTGTTTATGTGTTTTAGATTGTTGAAGAGAAAAAAACAACATGATTTAGGGTCACATAATACTACTGCTCCAATGTGCTTTATCCATTCCAACCTACCTCTTAGAAGAGGCCATAATTCTTGATGCTTCTTCCTCTTCTGTCGTATGTCTTTAGACCTGCAGCTCCGTTGAGGCGAGCCAGGCTAATGTGTCATCGTCCAGGTCAATCCGGCCTTGTTCACCTTTGGGTGGTTGGTGTTTGGGGCAACTGGTGATTTTGTGCTCAACTGTCTGTATTGGGTCCCCACACTAGCATGAGGCACTATCCGCGAGACCCAACCTCTTCATCGCTACTCCGTATCGTCCAACGCCGGCCCTCAAGACGCAGGGGTGCCTAAAGAACCTCTAGCTTTTACTCATAGAGAAGCTGATGTCTTCCTGGATCTGGTATTACTCACGAATTTCTCTGTATGCAGACGACAATCTCTTATATATTACAGATCCATTAAAATCCGTTCCCCACATTCGTAACATTCAGGTCAAATGGGAAAGGGTACTGGAACAGGAAACTCAGGCGATAAAATAAAGGTTGAAATGTGCCTTCACAATCAAAACTACTCCTTTATTAAAAATCTTTATTTCACAAAACATTGTCAAACAAAGAAAAAACACATCTTACTGTAAATGGCTTCAATGTATTTTTGAGCATCATGTAATTTGATGGTGTTTTTTTCCTTTTTCTGGTGAGTACGTTTGATCATAGATTCAAAAATTAGGCCTCACTTGCGGTAAAACCGGTTTTGTAGATAATTGTAAAGTTTTTTTCATCAGTGTTCACGCAACAATATGAACAATGTGATAATGATCCTCATGCGTGCAGATTTCCAGATGGCAGGCCAGTAGTTACCACTTTGCAGAATTGACAGCACGGAATGACAACACATGCCTGCGTACAATGTTGGCATTTGCAGATTCGCTGTCGTGTAAACACACGGCTGAAGACAACAAACAGCTACTCTTTTATGCAAAAATTGGTGTCATCTAAATGACCATTTACAATTTATGCAAATGATTGGTGCAAAACAATTTGGCCACCGTACATGGAATACATTCTCCAGTTTTTGGTTTTCAAGTTCTATATTGATTTGCCTTTTTGAGACATTACATAACACATATTGCTCAATCCACAAGTAATCAGTGAGCCGACAGGTTGTTCTGACTCATCTCATGACGTTGATCGCTTTCAGTAGAGCCACTCTTGTTTTTACTGGTGTAACAAGGTTTCTTATGCAATCTCCTCTAATGTATCAAAATAAGTGCTGTTAGCAGCGCCTACAACGTCATACTTTATCCAAAGCCCCCTCCCGCTTCATTTCCCATGACCTACTGTATAATTTGTGTGATATCATGCATACCAGACATTTTACAGTTTTGGTGTAAATTTGTGGTAAAATCATATTCAATGGGTTTTGTAGCATTTTAAGTATTTTAAAACAGATTTTTTCCGTGTTGAATAAACATTACATAACACACTTTGGTCCATCCAGTAGAAGTCATTCAGTCATGTCAAGTTATTCTGACTTGGCTCATGACGTTAATCACTTTTACTAGAACCACTTTTGTTTAATTGGTGTAATAATGTGTTTGGTTTCTTGTGCAATCTCATCAAATTTAGCAAAACAGCTGAAGTGTTAAAAACACATACAACATCATACAGTGACTTTTAGAGAGGCGATCTAACCCATAATTCTCATCCAAGAAGCTTAAAAGTGTAAAGCTGGTCAATAAACTATTGCCATTCCTTCTTATCTCCTCTAGAATTTCTTTTGATTTTGGCATACTGTGCCACTGGTGAGACCAGCTTCCCAATTTAACGCCATTGTTTCTGATGTTGTTCTGAAATACAAAATGATTATAATGCATTAAATGTTATTTTTTGTTGTTATTCTTGAGTATAATTGTTTTACTGTTTAAGCGCCCGAGAAATCAGTTTGTCATTTTACGGTAAATTTAAAGTGTCTTAGATATAAAGTGTATAAATGCCCTAAGACATACACAGAACATAATTATTCCATAATTATTTCTATTTGCGAGGATATTAAAGGGTTAATAATGTGTATGCGGGAAGGAAGGAAATGCGGCAAAATAGCGGAAGTGTTACCAGTAACGATAAGAATCTAGTGCTTTTGAGAGAGGAAATTAAGCCAAAGCGTTCCCTTGTGGGAAGTTTGAAGCTGTCAACACTGGCACAGATGAACACTTCAAAACCTCCTCAGGGTTTTTTGTCATCACATGATTCCACCTGATCCTTTCTCCAGCTCTGCTGCTCCTGCAAAATGTTCCTGACAAGGCAGCGAAACACAAAGGCTCAGCCGTCGGCAGATTCTACGGTTTGGTTCTTTATGTCAAAGGTGAAGACACTGTTGTAGTTTTTCAAACTATTAATTTCTGAATACTTTAAAATGTCACCACATTTTAACACTGACACCGTTTCCTGCAACAAAAAATCCTTCAATGAACAAGTAAAAATAAGAGAACAACAGAAACAATAATTCTAAGCAAGTTATGTTTTCACACGTGTGCATTTGATTGTCTGTTTGTCTGTTTGTTTGTTTGTTTGTTTGTTTGTGACCAACATTACAGGAAAACTAATGTACAGATATGCATGAAATTCTACCCAGAGGTGGGTTTTGGCATATCGGACGGATTAATACATTTTGGTGACGCTATGTTTTTCACAGCAATGAAAAATAAAACAAAATGAAAATAAATAGTTTGGAGCTTTGATGTTCTATACTGTCTCCTTTATTTAGGCCTTTATACCTTTGATTATTTATTCTGGAGAGGAACAGGAAATTACACATCACTTGTCATAAAAAGTAAACATAGGGCTTTGAGGGAAGTTATGTTTTCATTTACCATGAGTTTGTCTGTATGTTTGTATGTCTGTTTGTTTATGAGAAGTGACGGAAAAACTAGATTAAACTAGATTTGCATGAAATTTTAGCCAGAGGTAGATTTTGGCATACCCTAGAGAAGATTAGATTTGACCTCGGTGACGTCATGCATTCTGTAGCATTTAAAATGTAAAAAAATAAAATAATAAGCTGTTTGGAATAGTGACATCACAATGCGGTTATTGCTGCCTTTGATCTTTTGATTCCTTTGATCTTTATTTAGGGTGGAGCTGGGGGCTCAGGTTCAAGAGATACTTTGATTCCTTAGCTGTTGTTTTGGGGTGAAGCTGGTGCCTCAATGGGCTGAACAGAGATGCCGAAGTGGAAGGCGCAGGAGACAATCGGCTACAGAGTCCTGGGGGGATAACCGAAGAGTTTGTTGGCGTTATCGGTAGATTGAGAGGCTGACAATAACTCAGGAATCTGCATGAATGTTTCCTTAACCTAAGCAACTGTTGTGCCTTTGCAGAGGTTTGCGCTGTCCGAGTGCTTTTTCTAGTTCTAGTTTAATACAGTACAAGTATGACTTT
>VRLP01004694.1:0-45532 GCA_009660295.1 Lophius piscatorius
CCAGGTTCAAATAGTGAAACAGTCCAGGTTCATACAGTGAAACCGACCAGGTTCAGGTGTAATCTTCTAAATGCCACAATCTGGAGTTTTCATGTTTTTTTCTGTTTCATGCGCAGCTTTGCCGTGTGATTAGGTTTTCAAAGCGCCTCTGAGCACATGTTGGAAAGTCTATATTTATTGTGCAAAGGGAAAGCATCATAAATCTCCAAAGCACTCATCAGTTTTCTCCAAAGGCTGTCTAAATCACTCACAGGATGAAAAAGCTGACGCCTCTCTCTTTGCAGAATGGAAGCTATCTGGCGTTAGATTCGTCTGACTTTCTGCTCATTTATCAAGCGGCGTGTTCGGCGGCGAGACTCTGGGCGAGGGAGATATTCAACTGTTCTCAGTCACTGTACAATATGTGCCTTTTTTCTCACCGCCGCCGTGTTCGGCTAGATGTGTAGTCCGGATTATATTCCATTTATCAAGGTGGCAGGTTCCGATTTCCCCACGAAGTTTGCAGAAAAAGTCAAAGCTATTCAAGAAAACGTAAAGTCAGGTCAATCATGAAATTAGGTTTTTTTATGTTAATTACCGTTCTCGCCCCTCCATCATCTATCTCGCTTTGTTGAAAGAAAGAAGGAATCTAGTCTGGGAGGAAGTAAAAATAAAAGTCATGCCCGAACAGAGTTTTGCAAAAAAAAACCTGGATCAGAAACTGAACAATTGATCACCCTGTGGAAGCACTTTTTTTACAGGTTCACACAGTGAAACAGTCCAGGTTCACACAGTGGAACAGTCCAGGTTCACACAGTGGAACAGTCCAGGTTCACACAGTGGAACAGTCCAGGTTCACACAGTGGAACAGTCCAGGATCATACAGTGAAACAGTCCAGGTTCACACTGTAACACAGTCCAGGTTCACACAGTAACACAGTCCAGGTTCACACAGTAACACAGTCCAGGTTCACACAGTGAAACAGTCCAGGTTCACACAGTGAAACAGTCCAGGTTCACACTGTAACACAGTCCAGGTTCACACAGTAAAAGGGTCCATGTTCACACAGTAAAAGGGTCCATGTTCATACAGTGATAGGGTCCAGGATCATACAGTCAAACTGTCGAGGTTATCTGTAAATCAAGGTTGCAGATTATGACTTCTGCTCAAAGTTTGCAGAAAAAGCCGGTGCTATTGAAGAAAAGGTAAAGTCGGATCATCACATAACGAGGTTATTGTATTCTAATTACCAGCAGAGTTCTTTGTTTTGTCGCTGGGGCTTAAAGAGGGCGACTGATTTCGAGATTACGAACATGCAAAGTGAAGAAAGTGAAAGTGCACCGACGATGTGTGACGGAGCCCAGTATGAGTTAACGGGTGTGGATTCCCTCCCGAAGTTTTTTTTCCCTCCTCAGATAACCATCCTTAATCCATATTCAGAGCTGCTCTCCATTGATTGGGCGTGTTCCAGATAAGAGGGCGATGCTGAATTGCCCAGAGATAATACATTCTATGGATCACAGGAATGCAAATCAAATCAGATACCCATGCAAATGTGTGCCAAAGTCATCTTAAAGCAAAAGTGTTTTATTTATTCAAAATCTCTTAATTCAAGTCAGCGTCTGCGGGGATTAGCATATTCTGCTCGTTTCTCTGTGATGTTCCGAGCCCTCCTTTTTTTTTTGGAAGAATAATTAATGGCCAAATGTTTTCCAGGGTCCAATTAATGCTTGTTTTCTCCACAAAAACACCGAATCAGAGAGTGTGACAGCAAAGTCCTGATCTCTATCTCCACTCTACTCCATCAGCATCTCGCTGCTGAGTCATCAGGGCGCTCGTCTCGGCTCCCTTTGATTTATATTCCGATAAATTAGACACTTGTGTGATCGGCTCGTCGGAAGTTATCAAGTTTACGTGCTGGTGTGAGCAGAAATAGTCTGTAAGTGGATTAAAATACAAAAAAAAACAAGCTTTGCTTCCTGCTGAAGAGAAAAACCGAGGCTAGTTTAGTGCAGACCTTAAAAGACCCAGGAGCACCCGAACGCAGCATGGACTGGTTTGTAGAAAGAAATTTGTATTTTGGCAAAAACAAACGACATAAAAAAGTAATTACCTCGTATGTTTTTCTCTCTTTTTTCACATTTTGAAAAAATATGTATACTTTTGTAATGAAATTACAAAAGTATACATATACTACAGTAAAATTATTGCCTTTTTATTGTATTATTATGATTTATATTAGATTGAATGGAGAAAGGTTGACTGTGGCTTTATCTCATCTTGAAACGAGGAGTTGCAATTATTAGATGCAATTTTCCTTTTTTAATGACACTTCATGTCCCGAATCGTCTCAGGTTTCCGTTAACTCAAAAAAGTAAGGAAGTAATAATATAACTAAAATCGCTGATACAATGAAACGCAACTCAAGTAAACATTTATATAGGTTTGACAACAAATCGGCAGCATTTGGAGAAAGCCGGTGTTTATTTAGCACAAGGAAAAAAGCAAAGATCAATTTAAGTAGAAATCACCAATGATGAACAAAGGTTTCCAAAGAGACAACAAAGTTGCCCATTTTCAGCTGAACGGATGTGTAAATCTATCTCTCTCTCTCTCTCTCTCACTCTTTCTCTCTCTCTCTCTCTCTGTAATATTTGTAACATTGTGCCTATGCAAATGCCGAAAAATTGAAAATGAATGTTTACTTAATTGAACCAACAACTTTTTCTGTAAGTTGTCAGAAAATCTCATGGAAAAAAGAATAAAGTGAGTAAAATATGTACAAGGTTGAAATACTTGCACTGAATTTGGATTAAATTGGACCAACGGTTGTAAAAATATTGCGCAAAAATATTTGGAGATAAAACTCCACCTATAGTGCTGGATATATACAATCGACGTTTCCCCAAATCACTCCAGTTCTTCCTCATAGTAAAGTCTATGGGCAGGTACATTTTTGAAAAGGATCCATGATATAGTTTTTGAGTTCTGGCTTTACAAGAACGATCTGCGGGGATGGCAGTAACTACAGCTACCAATAAAACGCCACCACGATGTGAAACGAATGTTGCTTTAACTACAGTTTTACAGTGTAAGTGACCAAATGCAATTTCTAAATACATCTATCCTGCTATATATACTCTAAATTTACAAATTGCACCTTTACACCATGGTGCTGGGTGAAACGATAGAGGAGAAAACCTGACATTTCAACGGTGTCATCTTGAGAATTGCTCACATTAAAACATCTCATCATCTCATATTTCTGTAAGAACCTGTAGAATATTAATAACCCGGGATTATAGCTTTATGATTATTGTGGATATGAACACATCAGGGGGACTCCCTGCACTAAATCTGACATTATTTCTGCATGATCCTGCTTCATTACACGTGTCCCACTGCAGCATCTCTTTCAAAGGCCTCCTTCGACTCGTTCATAATGTGGAAACATTTACCTGGGTAATATAAATCAAAGGGAAAACAAGCCGGCCCACCAATGCAACACGCTCATCACTCAAATCACCCACCGGGTCTCTGAGCTGTCAATTATCTTCCTCCGGCTAGCACGCCCTGCATACTCAAGCCGGCCGCGGACCCGGCCAGTTCATTAATTGATCCGAGGTATTCCCCTGCGAACGCGAGGGCTCAATAGGACGTCTTTAGCGCGCCCTCCGCGGAGAATTTTCCGACGTTGGTGCCATTATCTGTGTCTCGAAAGCGACACTTGCTTCTTCATCTCGGTTGTTTAATGGCTGTGAGAAAAGAAATTGGTCTGTGTACCTGCAGACAAATTGGTACCTACCGCCGTCCCCCGCTGATCTGCACATTGCATTAGCATACCCCAGGCTAATAGTTATCCGATCGGCGCCAAATTGAACTTTCCATAATTATAGCTTAGCCTTAAGTAGGAGCATCACTGAAACAGAGGCGCCTCTTGTCGGGATGGAGCCCTGATTTAGCAGATTTCATTATTTGTTGAGGGTCTCAGAGGCCCGTAGTGGACCGTGGAGGATTGTTTGTCAGGGCCCCTCTGCGCCACTGTGCTCCTCTTCTCGGCATTTACACAAGAGATCTGGAAGCCTGCCGGCCTTGAAGGCAGCACAGCGTATTCTTTATTTTTTATTTTTTTCTCTATAAATTGTTCGCAGCTCTGCTTTCGAGAACAACCTCCCTGTCATTAGGCCGCTCCTCAAATCTCCAGCTCCGGCTAAGATGAGGGAGTTCTGTCTTTTTCTGAGCACAGTCCAGCAAACTGCAAGGCTCCGCTGCCGTTCGAGGCCTCCCAGGAGGGATGGTGCAGCCGGATGGGATGTGCAATACGCTGATGAGCTCTTGTCAAACATGTCAGGAAGTTAGAACTTGAGCCATTCCTTTCCCTGGAAAAATTCATCGTTCCAACTCGGATTTGTCCTCAAAATAAGGCGTTTATTGGTTAAATGTAGATTGATGTCGATGATGATTTTGATGCAAAGATATGATCATTAGCAACTAAATCATTATGGTGCTAAAAACTGAGAATCTTGTGAGGTTTCACTGTAAGAGCAATAGAATTAAGAATGTCGGAATAAACCGGAGAAGCAATGTTTTAATCATTTAAAAATGGATGTAGAGAGTATTTTGAACCTCATCCAGCAACTCTGTCCAGTTTGGCAGGTTATTAGTGGTGGACGGATCAACGCCACTGTTCTCCAGGCTTCCATCTAGTTTAATATCAGGTCTCATGACAAACAAGATGGTAGTCCGATTTATGATCCACTTAAAACCTTCTTATTGTCACGTCAGCACAACCCCAGGGTCCTACAGGCTGATCATCTAGGACTTCCAGGGTCTGGGTGGGCGTTGCAGTAACACGCATAGCTGCAGTTACCAACGGGCCGGCGTTGGAGTGGTCAGTACCCGACCCGTCGTCACTCCAATGATTTGCTTTTAGACATTTCATTTTTGACAGCACTCCACCAATCATCACAAATCATCTATAAAACATTTAAGCATATAGACAGATAACTTCAAAGGGGACTTTTAGGGTCCATTCATGCAGAAAAGATCACAAACATCTTGCTGCTCCTTTTAAGTTCTCCTTTCATTCCTTTGGTCTGCCCCCATCACACCTGTTTTCAGTCTCCCGCTTAATTAATCACAGTCGGCTTCTGACCAGGTTAACCCAACCCCCAAGAATGTCTGCCACTCAAAACCTGTGTCCATTTGACTCTTATGTACGTCACGGAACCAAATGACTTTGGACTTGCTACTCATCTACGACCTCCAGGATCTGTTTGCCTGTGAATATAGTGAAAAAGTCTCTGGCTGTCATGCTAGAGATAGGAAAAGGTGTTTACCAGCAGGCTTCTCTGCTGTGACCTGGCCCAATGTCGCTTCTCCCTGTTCGGTTTCCAGTTCTGGCTCCAACAGGTCATCAAAAGAAGGTTTTGAAGCTTCGAGGGCAGGTTCTTCTAGAAAACGCCCCCAACTCACTGCTCCCTGGTCAGTTCTCCTTATCTGTTCATGTTTCGTCAGCGTGTGACATCATCAGTCTGCACCACACAGCTGTTATCAATCTCTCTCTTAATCTATCATAGTCGGCTTCCTACTAGTTAAGCCCCACCCCCTAGTCCAACAGCCAATCAAATTGTCTCACAGGAGACGGTGTGCTGTGATATTCCCTTCCCCCGTAAACAAACAAAATATTAAATATCGACCCAACACTCATATATCAACGTCTTTTTTTGTATTTTATCCACATAATTGTTTTTTCTTCGTTTCAAAAGTATCTTCATTATAATTTTTCTTTTCCCTTTCATGAAAAATTGTGAAAAATTTGTTTTCGCATTCGGATTGCAAATCCCCACCAGTACTATTAATGTGGAATGATTTAGTGTGGTTCTGCAGCTGGAGTCTGGCTGCATCTATCAAGGGCTATATCAGTAGGAATCTTTTTTTTTTTTTTTTTTTACAAAATGCAATTCCACACAGGTGTTCAATAAATATTCATCTCTCCTCTCAGAAACCAAAATATGATTTGTTTTGTTTTTTTGTTTTTTCTTTCAACAAAAAAAATCACAAGCCCCTCATGGCTCTGAATTATGGAACACTTTCATTCGTCTGTTACTACACTTACTGCCAGTTCTCCGACAAGGCTTCCATTTTTCCATTTCATGCTAGAAAAACATGATTAATGGCCGCCTTAATTCCTTGGTACAGTCGTGAAAAAACAAAAACAAAAAGACGAGTCCCTATCATCTCAGCTGGAAAACAGATTTTTTCACTTTCTTTTTTTTTCTTCTCCCCTCTTAGCTGGACACAAGTGCAATCCCACCTCACAACTCTGATCAAAACAAGACCGCCTGTCCAAAGCCGGGCGCAAACGGGATGAGATTGTGTTTGATAGAATTAGGTTTTTCAGAACTAGTTAGAAATGAAAAAAAAAAGTCAAGCTCAAAACGGTGAGTGAGGCGTACGGGTGGCACAAACAAATCGATGGACAGAGCAGATGAATCCAATCCCCGCTCATCAGATGAATCCCAACGGACAGCAGAGCACTCTTCAACACTGCCCACCCATTTATTACTCAATCCCTACCAAATCCCAACACAAAGCCTCCACATCCCGCAAAGCAATCAAGCCCGGTGAGAGGAGACGCTGCAGAACATCTGGACACCCGGCGTGATGGAAGGATTGCGCTGGAATTATGTGATATTCGCTGATAGCAAAGATCTGTTTTTATGTGATGATGAAAGGGATACATGATTCCCTTTTTGTTTTCTTTTGAAAAAAAAAAGTTTGTTGTTCACTTGAAACCAACCTTGTGCTGCATCTTCGCTGTCCTTGACTGCGCGGCGCCCTGTCCATGCTGGAACAAAAGTCCTGCTCCCCTTGCTGTAGGGAAAAAAAGAGAAAAAAATACTCTTATTATTTTCCTTAAACCAATTACAGATGTCCTGGACTGTGCAAAGCTCCGGACGCAGCGAAGGTGCCCCTGAAAAATAGGTTTGTGCACGGGGAGGCGAGCCGTGGCATTGAAATTGCTGAATCCTCCGAAAAGGGAGTAGGGTTAGCTAATAGCTACTATGGATCAGCAGCGATTTGGGAAATAATTAAGTTGTCAGAATTATGAAGGAAAAAAAAAAAATATATATATATATATATATATATATGTCTTCGGCATAAAAAAAAACAACATCTTGTTTTCATTGTTGCTTGGCAGTAGGGCGCTGCTAGCACCAGAGGGCGGAGCTAATAAACACGGAGGTGTATGCTCATTACCGATAAAACAGCTTATTATTATTATGTAAATGTTTCTGTTTTTTTTTTACAACTGTAACAGTTATTTTGTAGTGAACACCTTCACAAAATATGTATACATTATATACAAGCTAGTTCTCATCCCTTTGAGTATTTTTTGTTTGAAACAACACAAAAAAAAGCTCAAGGTAGCTCCCCCTAGTGTTGGAACTGGATCGCTCCCAACATCAATCCAGTGCTTCCTCACACTAAGGTCTATGTGGGCATAACATTTTAAAATGACCCATGAAGTAGTTGAGTTCCGTCCGGAATACAGTGATTTGTTTAAAAAAATAAACAAAAAAACTCCCCCTAGTGGGTAAAATATGCATTACTCAAGTAAAATATGATATCTAAAAGTGCGATGTACAGATACTACTTAACTTCTGAGCAGAAGACTTGATCACAGTGCAGATGAATGTTGTTGTTTTTTTGTTTTTTCCTTCTTCCTCTCTCCTTCAATGCAGATTTGAATCGTCACAGACGTCTTATATGCCTGTTTTGTTTAACAATCACAGCTTACTGCTGAAAATGAAACACCCTAGAGACGCTTCCTCTGCCATTGCCCTCTTCAATATAAACAACAAAAGCATCTGAGATAAGGGTCTTCATCACTTTGCTGTTTTGTGACCTTTGTGTGAAAAAAAAAAAAAAGCTGGGCTCTACCAATAGTAACCGATGAGCGAGATGGAGCGCTTGTAGCATCAAGTGTTCAAAGGTCAGCAAGTACATTGTAATGACTAATAACCTGATGACGAGTGAGAACGGCTGAGTGGTCCACTCAATGATGTATGTGCAGTCACTGGTTACTATGATGGAACATGTGGAATAATTAAAGAATACACTGATTGCATCCATGTAAGCACCTACGTGGGCTGAAAGGTTAATGGATGTTTTTCCTCTCGTGAAAGAGAACTACTCAGAAATACACAGTCGTACTTCTGCAAGGTCTTGAAGAGACGTTTTCCATCTCGAATCAATGCGGCATCTGAACACTCCAATCTTCGAATACTAGAAAAATATATGTGATATGGAGGTTTTCAGTCATTACGTTCTCATGATGAATGTTGATGCCTAGCATGTTTTCTTCCTCACTGAGGCCAAGCCTGTTTGAATATTATTAGTTTACAAATAATGTATCGGTGAGAATTCTTCCAGTTTGGAAGTCGCCACAGCATATCATTCATCTCTTGAAGGAAAGTGATTTCCGCATAAACCTGGCATCGTAATCTAATTTGTATGATCTGCAAATTTGATTTGGCAATGGCTTTTTCACCGGATGCCCTTCCTGACATGCCCCTCCCCATTTATCCCAGCTTGGGACAAACAATAAGTTATGCACTGGCCTATGTTTCTTCCAGTCGCTGGGGAGGAGGTAGCCGGGGTTCTTTTCTGTTTTTTTTTCTTTTACTCAAGGACATTTCGTCATGTGGCCAGAAGGACATGAAGTGTCCTGTGCAGACAATAACAAGGTGTCTGAAGTGAAGGAGTCACATGTGAGTCACTTATTACTGGGTTAAAACACTGCTTACGAGTTGAATCCATTAAGTTTCTGCTCTCTCTGAGGAAATCTGTAGGTTTTTAAATATGTAATTACCGTTTAAATTCTGCAAAACCTCTGAAAATGTGTTAATTTTTTCTTTGTAATTAAAGGACATTTTGTCATGTAGACAGAAGGACATCAAAGTACTGACACTGAACATCAGACAATGACAAGGTGTCTGAAGTGAAGGAGTCACATGTGAGTCACTTATTACTGCGTAATAACACTGCCTACCAGTTTAATCCATTACGTTTCTGCTATGACTGAGGAAGTCTGTAGGTTTATAAACGTGTTATTACGGTTAACTAACACAGAAATGGAAACCTCATCACTGAGGTTTTGCAGAATTGAAAACAAGCCATTTTGGACATCCATCTATTGATCCATGCATTTTCTTCCAGAATAGGCAATAATCAAAATTTCAGAGAAAATTTCAGCTCCCATCTTATTCAGTGATAATGATACTAGAATATGAATGATCAGATGTCCAAACATGATCAAATCCAGGATGAACATCATAACTAGGAAAGCTATCCTGATCGAGGTTGGGGGCACACATAAAATTCCCAGCATGTTTAGGTGTGAACGCATCATAAGGAATCGCTTATCTTCAAACTGAGAGAATACAGCCACTAAAAGTCAACAAAGAACAGTCTAGTGTTCAGCCATTTTCACTGGGAGGTTCCTAGTGTGGTTTTCGTGAATATCCGATCAAGACTTAAAGTGGGCTTCTGGGATATGAATCAGTCATCCATGAAGTGGCTCCCTCACTGTTAACTCGGCTAATGCTAGCCATAACCACGGCCCAAATTTACTACACCAAAGTGTGAAGTGTGTAAAACCTTCTGGTCATTCTGCTGCCCATTACAATGTTCAAAATACCTTTTGAACCTTATCATATTTTACAAGCTGCCTCTTTAGTTCAAATATCTCGGAACACATTTAAATACTCCTGTTACCTTGGCTTGCAGTGAAACGATGAATGAATTTAATTAAACACGGTAGGAGCATACAAAGCCGTAAAATGCTGCTCTAATGCGGCGCGGACGGTCGGTGACATGCAAGCATTCATATAACAGAATAAACGAGGGAATAACTTTTAGCTGCCATGGCACTAACAGCGGCCATTATGTCGCTGTATGAGATACCGGGGCATTGATTCAAATTGTTTTGCTCTTTGCTAACAAATGGGCTGTCAGAGTTAATGGCCCACAATAAAACACGGCCCCATTCACACTATAGCCAGGGACGGGGACAGACCGATGTAGTGGACGTGTCTCGGCTCAAAGGCCAAGTCCTTCCGACGTATGCCTCCTACCGTATTGTTGAAATAACCCCTGTTGCACTCACTTATCTACCTCATCTTCCTCACACCTGCTGGTTGTGTCCTTCAAAGGACATTGTGACATTGCAGGCTGGCTGTTTCTGGAATTCAACTTGCAGCCATCTGGTGAGAGGACAGTTCTAAGGAATGGAGAAGCTGCCGGTTAACTAGGCCAATGCTGTCGTTCCAAACATCAAGGGTCCTCGACGAGCCTCCAAACCCCCTGCGTTGTACAAGCATACCCTCGGATTGAACTCCTCAAGCTAAATGTGATTTTTTTTTTTTTTAAAAACCTCCCCCTAGTTAGTAAAATATTATACATGATAGGTCTCCTCGATGTGTCTCGAGCCAAATTCCAACAATTCGGACTAAATCAGTCCAACGGTTAGGAAGTTATGTCGGGAAACAGCTACCTAGCTACCCAAATGAGTTAATATATGAACTATTAAAGTTATATATAAAATTCACGAGATTGATCTCCATGTTTCTGTTCAGATTCATAAAACTTGGACGAAATCGGACGAACTGTTTGGAAGTTATAGCTAATAGCTAAACTAATTTTTGAAACAAACAAAAAAAAAAAAATCTTACCCTTTGTGAGTAAGATTTGAACTATTAGAGTAAAATATGATGTATGCGAGAAAAATCTCCTCGAGTCGATTCATACGCACCCAATCTGGACTAAATTGGAGCAACGGTTGAGAAATAAAACATTTTGCAATAAATCTCACACTGGTGTCGGAAATATGCGACCAACCTTTTTCCAAAAATAAATCCAGTACTACCTCACACTGAATTCAACTGGGGTATAAAATTTGAAAATGATCCCTGAATTTGGGTTTACGCGCTAGCTCAAAAACCAAGGATCTGCAGCAGATGTGGCGGCAGCAGGAATTATTATTATTATCATTATTATAATAATTATTATTAGTATTATATCTTTCCCAAAATCAATCCAGCTCTTCCTCAAACTAAGCTCAATTTGGGTCTAAAATTGAAAACGTTTTGATGAAATGGTTTTTGATCACAAAGGATCTGGGGCCAACAGCAGTAGGAAATATTATTATTATTGTTATTATTATTGAATCTTCGCGCCGGGATATAATAACGTTCCAGAAGGATCCGACTGATTTAGCCCTGAATATCTAACATTTTATTTAAACACAGGCAGTGGTTATGTAATGTAAACAAAAATAACAGCCCTCGCTGGAGCAGCAAAGGAAGAAAGGACTCGGCGATATAACAACAGACGGTTATGTAACATTCAAATCTGGGAAATCAGACGTGTACAAAATGAAGAAAATCTCATTGGGCTGCTTAATTTGTTGAGCTTTATATTATCCGATATTTCAGGTTGACGTTTTTACAAGTCCATTTTCCTCGCAGCGTTCATCATTTTTATCCTTTTGCTATTATAAAGACGAGACATTTGCTATTATGAAGACGGCACAAAGGCCCCACAAACGGTCTCCTCTGACTACTTCAGCTAAATGCTTGATAATAGCGGGATCGGTTAACATGCAGTCTGGACCGCTATTAGGAAGTCCCAGACGTGACAAGACTTCTAAAACAAGTTTAAAACACTTGAGTCAGAAGAGAACCACACAAGTTCAAGTTGTGACGTACGCCCGGCAGTCATAAGATAAGGACAAGAAGAGCTTTTTCAGCAATTTGTGCTGCTGTAGCTCTTTTGAAGGATCACCCCACGCAAAACGCATGGGGTTCGGCGCTTTTGTGGGGATATTGTAATTGTCGAGGGAAGACAGCCTTGGCCTGGTTTTCATGTTTGGTTGATAGAAACTGAAGAGATACATCAGTAAAAGACGTAACTGTAGAAATCTAAGATCTTTTTTTAATTTTTCATAACGAAATCCAGCTTAAAGGGTCGTTTACGATATCGTGTCACGATACACCCTTTGGTTTTCTGATGACCTGTTATCCAGAGTGAAGAAATGTGCTCATCTCCATCAGCAAAATCATTTTTCACCAGAAAAATGAGAGAAATATTGACAAAAAAGGCGTTGTTTTTGTTTCCTCATACCTGTATGCGGGGCAGAGCTTATGCAACTTCCGACTCTGGGTGATAAAAACGAGGAGCATGAACGTCTACGCCACATGACCTAATGTATGGCTTTTCTCACAAGGCTTTGCTTACCTGCACATTTTTTCAGATAAGATCAGCACTCCTCCTCTCGCACCGGTTCCCCAGACCATAAAAGTGTGGGAGGTTATTAAGACAAGGGCTACTTTATTTATTTTTTGTCTCTTAGAGGATGGAAATTGCAGCTATTGTGTGTTCAGCAAGAGTTGAGAAAAAGCAAAGCCAGAGATGGCATATTATTGTTATTATCATTATGAATATTATTCAGAACATGTCTTGTTATTTTGTTTTCCTTATTCTGCATCATTGATTGAAACGGTGCGTTCAGTCCGGCGCGTCTATTGATCTCTGTAGATTCCCAGTGTGTGGGCGCCGGGTTGATCATTTCCTTTTTAGACTGGAAGGGCGATGATTTTTCTGTTAGATGTGTGTCACGTTGATAAGAGCGTGGCATCTATGGAGAACATGAATAACGCATGAAGCAAAGATGTATATTCTGCTGCTTGAAGTTGAGACGCCATTATTCAACTTCAGTTATTTTGTCACAGAGCTGCAGATTTCTTTATTTTTTTTTAAAGAATACTGTAAACGTTGCATCGGATTGCATCTGTTCTCAGTCGCAATTTAATGTTTGCCGCACGTATCTGCATGCCGGCTGAGGAACCATAAATCAAACGCGCCACTTTTTTTTGGTCAATCTTCTGCAGACGCCCGCCCACGTCCCCACAGGAAGGAGACGCGCTACGCGCCTTTTTCACCTCAGAGCGATTATTAAAACGTGGTGTGTTGTTTTATCAACAGCAATTGATGTTTGTGGCACAATATTGTAGCACAGGGCAGAGCCAAGGCACATTGGCGCTCTTGCCTCATGACAAGAAAGTTCTCGATTTGGTCTGAAACCCTTTTTAAGCTTAAAAATTAGGGAAATATTCTTGTTTAACACGCCACTAGTTGGACACCAAAAAATAGAAGACACATGGTTAGCAATTTTTTTTGCTTGTTTTTGATTGTGTATCATGGAGCTTCGAGTGAGATGATGCATTTATGTCCAACACACAAAGACAAACTGTAGAACCTTCACCCATCACTGTACGTTATATTCTGAAATTGGCTTTCCTGCTCAGTCATTGGTATGTTTTTATTTATAAGGCCATACTTGGTATATTCCCCACTTAATTATCTGCTTTTCTGTCCCAAAAGCCCGATACTGATGGGTTACGGCCTCAAGATACTCTACTTATGACTGCCGAATGACCTTAAACTCAAGAACCTTGTTACCATTTCTGAATTTAAAGGCGCTTTGCTCCTGTGACTGTCCGTTGTTTTTATGTTGTGTCTGGAACTTTGTGTACTGCTGCCCTTTTGGCAAATTCTCTCATCTAAAAAAGATTGTATTCTCTGTCAGGCAAACCTGCTAAAAATAAAGGTAAAATAAAAACAGCCGTGCCCAAAGTCGGGCTTTGATGTCATCATTTTCACAAGAGTTGCGTTTGGAGACTATAAGATTCATTTATTATCCGTAACCGCTTATCGTGTCCAGGGTCGGAGCCTTTCCCAGCTGACATTGAGCGAGATGAGGGGTCCGCCCTGGATGAGTTGCCAGTTAGTCACGGGACCGACACACAGAGACAAATGACCATCTACGCTCAAAGTTTATCCTACAGGCGATTTAGAGTCACCAATTCACCTATAGTGCATGTTTTTTGGCCTCCGGAGAACCTGGAGAGAATCCACAGACTGGCAGAAGAAGATAAGAACCCAATACCTTCTTGACCCACAGACCATCCTACTGCCCAGCTTGTAAGATATTTTCAAAAAAGTTTGCCTTTTCAGGCCCAGAAAACACTGTGCGAACGAAAGTCCAAAACACGACTAAGGTTTACTGTTTTCTGTGAAAACCGTTGTCATGTAAACAGCCTCTGAGTTTCCCTGTCATCCCAGATTCCTCTCACTGTTGAAAGATACTCAGTATGGGTGGATTGATGGTGTGACTGTGAGCCTGAACGGTTGTTTGTCTCTGTGTGACGGCCTTGTGATGAACTGGCGGGTCGTCCAGGAAGTACCCCGCCTCTTCTGTCGCCCCGTCAGCCTGGATCGGCTCTTGCTCCTCCATCACCCTCCGAAGGATTTGTGGCTTGCAACCATTCTCAATCCGATTCATATCTGTGGTCAATTTACAGTCAAAAATGTACCTACATAGTGAGGCTTTGGAGTGTGTTAGGTAGCTGAAGGGAACCCGTTGTGTTCTAGATCTGGACCCGGATTTCATACCTAACATTAACTTCAAACAGCACCAATGTTTTTCTACATAGTTTTTGTGGAAAAGGACAAGCCGGATTCTTCATTTGGACCAGCCGGACAGTCGATGGACCCAAAATGTGCCAAGAAAACGTGTTTAATTACCCCAGAGAGGGATTTTAACTACATAATACCACCTACTTCAACAACAACTTTTGACTGTGACATGAATCGATATTTATTTTAGAATCTAGCATTTGGCAGAGTACGAAAAAAAGTGCAAAAACTAGGCATAAGCCCAATTATGGGCCTTTTTTTTTTTCTAAAGGAAAAGTGTAAAGTATTGATTACAGTCATTGTTATTACTTTTAGAATTTTTTCAAAGGAGGATTAAACTTCTTAACTTTGGTTAACTGTCACTATATTCATCAAATATTGTTATAATCCCATCCCACTCATCTACCTACTATAGCCTGTTGTCATGGATTCCCATAATGCATTGTCGCCAGCAGCTCCCAGAGGGCCATGCAAACCTCGTCCTCCTCCTCCTCCTCCTCCTCCTCCTCTCACCGTAGAACGCTTAACTAGCTTTAGCCTCCTTTTCCCTTTGTTTTGCTAGCCCGCTTGTGATTTGTTGCCGCTACGACACTTGACCAAAAACATCATAACTCACGGCGACTGCGAGCAATCTCAGGTCTCTGAACGTTTACCCCGTGATTTCAATCATGAGGCCGGGAGCCGAGGAGCGAGGTAGAGATTCCAGGAATCACAGATGGGACTGAGCGGCGGCTAATGTCAGTCCTCCGGCCTGTGTGGAGGCTTTTAATTAAAACGATATTAGTAATTACATTTTTAGTGGCCGCCTACAGATATTGCAGCGATCAAATTAGAGCGCAATCACCGTCAGTCGGGAACTTAAAAAAAAAAAAATCCCCCCCCCTTCCTGAAGAACACAATTAAGAGGTGCTGCTACAGCTGAAAAATAAATACCTACTGATTTCCAGGTATATAAAATTATTGATTCGGAGATAGAGAGGCTTAAGACTGAGTCCGACTCCTCCGAAGTCCCCCCCCCCTCCTCCGCTTTGCAAGTCATTTTATTACTTCTGGGCCTCCAGTTGGGGATTTCCCTTTGGGCCGACGATATGAGCCAGCGAAAACTCAATTATTCACAACTCTGTCCCCAAATAAACCTTAAGTTGACCATCCCTGACCCGACTGTTTGCGCCGGCTCCTCCACGTCTTCATATTTCGGCGGCGTTATCTCTTTTCCGCGGCGCATTTCTACCCCGTCAGGAGGCGACACTCCCAGACCTGTGTCTTATTTACTCCCCAGAGGTTTGCTTTCATCTAAGTGATTTCTCTTCAGCCCCCCCCCGACCCCCGAACCACCCTTCCCTCTCATCTGTTGCCACAGTCTTCCCTAGCATCACTCTGTTGTGAGAAAAAAACAATCATTTAACTGTAATTTCCGTGCAGGAAGCCTGGTGAAACAGTGATGTAGTGCTCCTCTCGCGCCGGCTGTCAGACGTATCTGTCACTGGCGAGGCTATTTAAGGATGAATATTTGTCAAACACACACCACAACTGGGCCGGAGAATACTGATAGCGCCGTTTGAGGAGGGTTTTATGGTCAGAGCCTCGGGTTTTCTGCGGGATAATAAACTGTTAAAATAGGACTATATCAACGTCGTTTTTTTTCTGATTTTATTTTTTGGGGGGGGATTGTGCCATTTTCTCAGTCACAACTTCATAAACTACCGTGCAAGAAGTATTATTTTTATTTGAATGTTATATAAATAGTCGGTTCTGCACTCTGAATTCACCATAAGTTTTTCATTTTGTTTATTTTGTTTGTTTCTGTGTATTCTTAAAGACCTTTTTTAGCAAAATAGAAGCTAAACTTTTTTTTTTAAACATTCAATGATTGATAAAGAAGCAAGAAGATAATTCTTATACTTAGTGCATCTATCGTCATCATAACTAACATAAATACATTTTTTTGTTTTCACAGATCACATAAATACTTCAACGACACAAAATAAAATACAGTCACTAACCAGTTTCCACTCAAAAACCCTAAGAAAACAAACGACTCAGCACTTTTTTAATGTCCTGTTATTTTTTCTCCAGTCAATGTCTTCAAATATTCTTCAATTCAAGAAAATGTATAAAGTACAATTCTGTGAAAAACTGTTTTGTATTATTAATTTTTTTAAATGAGAATCTTATGTATTAAGGCAAAAAGGTTACCCGGTACCTAAATCACCACAGAAGAAGAACTTAACCGTCCGCATCAGTCGGGCCGGTTGCCAAACTGAATTGTGATGTCATGCCTGATGAGGCTTTCAAAGACATACCAGATGGAGTGGATTCAAAATTTATGTTCGTCTTTTATCAGGCGAGGTCCTCTTAGAAAATGTTTTTCATCACATTATGTATGAATGGACCTTTGCAGAACACCTCCATAATACCTCCAAGAGCAAGGTGAAGGCTCATTCCAGAAGTCACAAAAGATCGAAAGAAAACTTCCAGAGAGCTGCAGGCGTCTCTGACATCAATAAAGGTCATAGGTCATGGCTCTACTACTACTATTGCAAAGACGCTGGACAATAACGGCATCATGGGCGAGTGGCGAGGAGAAAGAAACTTTCAACCTTTTTTGCCACAACTGGCCTTGACCCTCGAAGCTTTGGAGAGAATATTCTAAAAGAGCATCAGACATACGGTCTGATCAGAAAGGGATAAGGTTCCCGTTCTGGAGTGCGAAGGAGTCAAAGTCTGAACCTGAACCCTGAATTGTATTGTAATTGTCAATTAAAACTTGCCTTTTGTGCTTAGTTTGAATCAGAATCAGAATCTTTATTGTCATTTTACAAAAAAGTACGACGAAATCGTAGGCAGTCACATTCAGTGCAAAGAAAGTAATCAAACTACCTAAAGAATTAAAGTAGAAGTAAATCTTATTTCTTTTATGATCTATAGTTCTTTTGAGTGTAGCTTCTGTGTCTAAATTAATTAACCCTTGAATATCCTCAGCAAGAAAAATAAATATATAAGGTAAAACAATTATTGTCAATAAGTTATTTTTTATGTAATTTATGAATTTGATATCTTAGACGCTAATAAAATGAACCATAAACGGACAAATAATTTGCATTTAATGATGAAATTCCGTTAATTCATGTATATTTCTTTTGTAAAAAGATTTTTTTGGGAATTTATTCGGTCCTTATTCAACTTCTTTAGGTTGAATCAAGTGACATCATTTTGTTAAGTGAGTTCTCACAGGCTTAAACGTGACAAAATAAAACAATCTCATCGATCAGGACATTCTCCCTAGACACGGTTAATGCCTCCTCCTCTGTGGCCACAATGAGCCGTGGTGTGCTACAGGGCTCGGTCCTTGGCCCCTTACGCTTTAACATATACATATTTCCAGCAATTCGTATTATTCTACAGCTTTCTGCTGAACAAGCCCCTCAGCAGAACCGACACACACACACACATACGTGCAGCAGGAAGTAAACATGCATATGTGCGGCTCCAGGAGGGATGAAGATCTCCACACTGGGTTCCCTCTTGAGGAAAAAAAGCCTGTTTGATCTCTGATATCATGAATGGCGCTCGCTAGTCCTATATTGTTTTTGTTCCCCCTCCGTCGGTTGTTTGTTGTGAAAATTATACACCAGAGTAAAGCGTGAGTCACGCTACCTCACATGTGGAAATACATCATTTAAGAAGTCTGTGGGCAGGAAGCTGGCAGGGAAAAAAGGAAATTTGAAACATAAAAGAACTCCGTCACAGTGGCGCCAGTGTGGATTCCTTCCAGAACAGAATGTTTAAATGGGAAGATTGCAATAAATGTTCTATTTATTCTTTCATCATATGGGCTTCCAGGTGATATTATACGACACCTGAGTGCACATGTGCCACCCTAACATTTCCATTTTGTTTGATGGATTCAACAGGGAACTACGTTTCTTCCAATCTGGAAAGGTCATGCTTAAGAAAAAATAAAAATAAAAATAATAATATATATATAATGCTAATCCCTGCCGTCCTGCGGTAAACACATGTGACCTTCTTTCAAATAAACCGCACCAGACAGGAAGCCTGACGTTAAAAAAAATACTGTTGTTGTTGAGAAACGGGTTCTGGAGACGTTGAGGTTTCGCCACAAATGAAATATTGTGATTTATAATCGCAATCTTTTCATGATTTTATCGCAAATTAACATAAGATATTTGCAGCATTTCCAAATATTGTTCATTATTACAACACATCCGGACTTATAGCAATTGAAGAATTCACATTTTTTTCTAGATGAGATTTGCGTTTACGCAAAATTTGCATTTTGTTGGATGTGAAGACAGCGCCAATAAAGAAAAAAAATTCAAAAATTCACGTAGCATACCGCTGCAGTGTCCCAAGGTACCACTAGGGTTACGCAAACCCTCATTTGAGAAACGATGACTGACTGGACCGAGCACAGGGTTGAAAAGCTCAGTGACGTAACTAACGTACCATGTTGGACCTGGAAAGTTACTCAAAGGTCCAGTGTGTAAAATTTTAGGGGGTATTTAGGGGTGATTCTTCGAATGAATGGAATATAATATTTCTAAATATGCAACGTCATCGAGTAGGTCCGTATGGAGGCCGCCATGTTGGTACAGATATCTGGAGGGATTTCGCTTTTTAAGTTGTTTCTATGTTCAAAAGCAAATTTTGACAACCCATGAAACGTTCAGATGTAGAATCCTCCGGCAGCCCGGAGCCGGCTGATCGCAGCCCGACTCCTTCCCAAAAGCCGCACATGAAAGGAGGCTGGAGGCTTCAGAGCGCCCCCTTGAGGTTAGTCTCCTTGGATCGTGGGCAGAGAGTTCGCCATCTCTGATCCCAGGGAGCAATCGCTCCAGAACCACATAGCCGTCCCATGGCCCGTCAAGTTGATTTCCGCGGGGTCGTCCAAATTTGCGTTCCCCCCACCGGCGCAAATCAAATTTTGATGTGTTTGTTTAACCGCTTAATTACGTTTCAGCCATGCCACAACGTTTAATGCAAATCAGTTTGGGGGATTTTTCTTTCCCTTTGTCCCTCCGAAGAATTCTGTCCAAAATATTGGACCAGCACACATTTTATGTCTGAGGCTACCACCATTTTACCGGTTTGCTGCGAATCAATCCTGAATCCTTCTGAACCTCTTTGTTTTACAACAGAAAAGCAATTAAATATAGAATATTCCCTCATTCAAATGTCCGCAGATTACCGTATTTGTCTTGATCGTTGATATTTATTCAGACTGTTTCCAATCATGTTCAAGTGGTAAATCGTAAAAGGACATTTCGTTTTTGTCTCTTAACAGCAAAACATGCAGGAGAGTCTGAGTGAGGAAAGAAGCCGTAAAACACGATTCAATAAAATATGAAGGAAACTTTGAAACATTGAATCCTCTTTAAAGTCCTTTCAGATAAAGTTTCTATGGCAGTGGTTGTCCTTTAACTTATAAAACAAAGCCCATGATCCCAAATATCAAAATCTGCATTTAATGAAAGAAAAACATTGTATAGTACACTGTAAAAAAACAGTAAAAAATAAATAAATTGAGCGTTATTGAATATAAAATCGGAGTTGGAATTACTTCCTTTTGAGAGATTTAGAAATTTCACTTTGAATCATGCACTGTATGAATAAAATGTTAATAGGCTTAAATAAATTACCCCAAATCGAGTATTTTTGAGTTTCACTCATTCTTTGAATTTTTTTCTTTCTTTCTTTTATTAAAATAAGCAAAAAAGAAATTCTTACAGTGTGTTATATTCATCTAAAAACACCGCAGGAACAAAATAATCTCAGATTTGCGTTCCGATAACAAACATTTTTTGTTAATTTCCTGAATATATTTTGGGTTTTTTGAAGGAAAAACCTTGAAAAAAAAGTTTTTCGAAAGAGACTTGAAGAATTTCAAAACTGGATTTTTGTTCTTTTATCCTTTTGGGGTCTGATCATGCACTGTAAAAAAAACCACAAGTGATGAACGTAAACAATTTTTGATCAATGTTTGAGTCTAACATATTAATTTAACTTGTAAATACATGATTTAATTGTGTCACCAGTGGTAGTAGTGTTTTTTATTCCTGAAAACACTGGTGGAATAAAATAATGTCAGATTATTGATAACCAATGACAAACTGACAAACTTTCTTTACTGTTTTATATTTGGGGTTTTTTTGAATGGCAAAACAACAAACAAAAACGTTTTTGGAAAGAGAATTGAATGATATTGGAGTGTGATCAAGCACTGTAAAAACACAAGTGAATTCTTGAACTATCACAAATTAAAATAAGCCGTAAATAGTTTAATTAATTGAGGTTTACCAGTTGAAGTAATTTTTTGAGTTCATTTTTTGAGGTTTTTTTTTACAGTCTAGTTGTTTTTGCCGGTTGTCATAGAAACAAAATGCTTTCCGCCCTGGGAATTTTTTTCTTCAGCAGTCAGAGAAATACTGACCGTGGCATAAGTTTCCACGGTAAGTTTCACCATTCAACTCAGCCAGTCGGACTCAGAACCAACAGATCCAATATCACACCAATCACCGCTCTGCTGCCGGGGGAGGATGAATATCCATCTTTGTGGTTTTTACACATTCCCATATAAGTAAGATCTCGCTCCGTCGGATCAGAGGACAAGAGGAGAAGCAGCGTCATCAGACGTTCAGTGAACATTAAAAAAATTTAATAAATCAACCTTCATGAAATGGTTTGAAATGATTTATTCAAAAATGAATCACATACACAAATCAATATTTATGCAGGGTTTAAGAATATTTACATTCAAATGGATTTCTTTCTTAATTCCTCGCATATAAATCTAACCAAACGTATTTGGTTTGTGCTTGACGATGTTGTCCGATCCACTTTCCAGAACTTTGAGGATCTTCCGCCAACGCCTCGGTACCAAAGGACACGTTCACGGGTCCTGTGGAACCATTTCGGCGACAACAGAGGGACCCCACACAGTTTCGGGCAGGTGGTCATAGTGTTATGGCTCATCCGTGAACTTTGGAAAATTTCTGTCCTCAGAAAAAAATCTCGTTAGTCGATTTTGCTTCCTGTGTAACTTTTCTCCCAAAGTTTCCAAGGTTCTTGCTTTATTTTTATTTTTTTTAAATCTTTTTTTATATTTACCACACCTCACTGGACACTGACCGTTATTCCACACTATCACGCACAGCTTCGGCACAGAACCCGCCTCCCCAGCGACCTTCAGCGCCGGAGTCCAGCGCGTCTCACTCCCTTTGACACTGTTTGCCATTCAGGCTGTAATTGTCACTCGCTCAAGGCTTTAAAAGCCATCAAAAGCTCCTCAGCGCCGGCTGCATGACAGTATATCTCAGCTCTCATCAGAACATTGGGCTGCCAGAGGAAAAAAAAAACTGCCCTCCAAGAACTAATCCAGCTCCCCCGAGGTGCCGGTCCAACCAAACTAATTATTCTACGTAGGCACACCAGCTGGAGAGCAGCCTCTGTCGCTGGAAAATACAGGGTTTGGAGTGAAACATCACCGCCTGATTCTAATCTCTGACCTTAATTCCGCTCATTTCCGCTGATGTATGTGATGATGAGTTCTTTTCCTCTCCTCCCGTCATCATGACAAAGACTCTCCTCAACTCCTGCCGCTACACCTGATTGAGTTTTTCTGTCCACGTTTGGTGCGAACCGGCGACCTGCCAGCAGCAGGGTGATGTCACGGAGAATCTTTCAGCCCTGAAGTCTTGACCATCCCCGGGCCAAGAAAATATATCAAGGAGCTTTCCAGTTTGTGTTCGGCTCTCAGAGGAAATGGGTTCCCTGGGGCTTGGAGGCCTTCTCTTGATCCTCTGGTGATACCAAGGATTTACGGGGACTCTGGTGATTAGCCAAAGGGGAAATGGGAAAACAGGGCAAATGCTGCCAGCAGTCTCACTTCTCAGGAACACGTGCACACACACACACACACACACACACGTCAACACACATGTGCACACGCGCACACAAACACACACATCAACACACGTGTGCACACACATACACTTCAACACACAAGTGCACGCACACACATGCACACTCACAAACACTCACACATGCACAAACACGCACACACACACACACACACACACACACACACACAGGGACTCGTGTGTCTGTCTGTTTGTGCAGAGATGGACTAACATGCAAACATCGACACGTGAACGTGCAAATTAAATGCAACTAGGTTAAAGCCCCCCCACTCTCCCCACGTCACGTTGTACCGGCAATAACCCTGATTGAACTCCTCAAATAAAAAGGTCTGCTGAACAGCATGTGTGGTGATAGAGCTCCCCCTAGTGAGTAAAATATAAACCACTTGAGGAAAATACGATACAAGACAGATTCCTTTGAGCAAAATTATTTGCACCAAATTTGGACTTGATTGGACAAACGGTTGGGAAAATTTCCAACAGAAAATAGGGGTTTTATGTAAATAAACTCCCCCTAGTGAGAAAATGATCAACTATTAGAGTAAATCACAACATATGTGAGATAGATCTCCTCAATTTCATTCATTTGCATCATATGTGGACTAAATCGGACCTACGGTTTCGAAGTTATGTCTTAAAAACCTTTTCTTTTTGTAACAAGAGCTCCCTCTAGTGAATAAAGTCTGAACTTTTAGAGTGAATCATTTCCTGTAGAAGAAGGATTTCCTTGAGTCGAATCTTGGACACATCATTTTGACTTATTAAAGACCCAAAAACTTCCTGAAGACAAAGCTCCACATAATGTCGGAAATATACAACCGGTCTTTCTGCAATTCAATCCAGTTCTTCCTCGCACTAAGGCAAAGGCCACTTGATTTATACAGCACAATTCAGCAACAGAATTCTGCTATACAAACGATCAAGAACATCGCAAAAAAATGTTTTAAAGATCGTTAAAAACATTTAGAAAGAGAAAATTAAGAAAGATAAAAAAAGAAAATTATAAATATTTTTTAAACAGCCATATTTTTTTAAAATAAATAAATAAAAGCTAGACTACAAGAAAATCAACGTTCGAATTATTTTCAATATCAGAAATCTCCTCAACAGTATTGTATAGCAAATAAGAAAGTTTTAAGCTTTGATTTTAAAACACTGAGATTTTTTCAGTCTTCCAGGATTTTGTTCCAAATATTTAGTCCATAAAAACAAAACGTTGCTTCTACATGTTTGGTTCTGACTCTGGGGACACCGAGCAGACCCAAGACTTTACTAAAGTCTACGGGGGTGTCAGATATGAAAATGATCAGGGATGACGATTCCATAATATCTCCGACTCTTCTGGAATATATACTTATAGAAGTTCTTATTGTAATGCAACACCCGGCGCTGTGGATCAGAACTTCTTAAAGGTCCGTAAAGTGCTGTTGTGCCACTTTGTTTTTGTGCACTCAGCATATGAATATGCATCCGTCCTCCAACCTTGGAAATCAGCATTCCCCCCTCAAAATCATTCCTCCTTGAAACGGATAATGGCTGCGGACCCGGAGTCCCACAAGTCCTCTCCGGCCTTGGAGATGAAACGCGAACGATACATAAATCTGGAAAAATCTCCCTCCGCTTACTCGGACACGATGTAAGCAAATTCTGCGACCGCAGCTTCATCGCTGAGGCGTGGAGAGCCGCCACTGCCTTGATCTTATCGCCGCGGTATGAGAGAGCGGCTTAGACGCCTGATCAGATTCCTTTTTCCTTCTTTTTTTATTTTTTATTTTTCTATCAGAGCGCGGCGGTCGGGTTCAGTCGAGACGGCGAAGAGCGTCACGTAATTCTCTAACACAAAGCATGACATCATCTCGGTAGCAATTAAGGCTATCTGGCTATGGCTAGCTTAGCTCAGACTAGCAACAAAAGGAGATAGCACTGATCGGAACAAAGCCCATTCTGCCACAATTTATCGTCTTTTTACAACTCCGGACGCTCACCGGGCAAACGGAAAGAGTTTAAAAGTATTTTTTTTAAAACTACAGAATTTGGTTAAGTCGACACTCAGGGGAACTCCCTTAAAACACACTTCTTACAAAATTAAGAGACTCCCAGCTGCCGCGAAGACGTCTGTGAAGGCAGATTACGCCTTCCATCCTCGATTAGATTTTTTTGTTTTGTTTTAAGGCCAGAAAGCTATGGAAATATTTATTATTGAACAACGAACGGATAAATGGGCCATTCAGGGCTCTCAAACTAATTTATGACCTCTAACTTTTTAATTTAGACGCAACCAATAAATGATTTCAGAGTGTTACATTTTGTGTCGGCCCCCCGACGGTTACTTTCTTATTTGGAGGCTGTGTACATTATTAACTGGAATAAAAGGGTAAATAAATGTTTTCTCAAGATGGTATTGTTCTCGGTTTAAATGTTCTGCTCCTCCGCCGAGGGAGATTAAGAGAGAAACATCCTCGCTCACTCAAATGGAGGAGGTTTTAAATGTGGCTGAATAAGTTTTCTATTCTTGTTTAAAAAAACGGACAAATCCACGAAACACCGTTGTTTTATTGATTATGATTATTTCATCATGGTTCATCTTCTCCCATTTTTTCCTCCTCCAGCTTCCTGTAAGCCCGCGACAGCAGGGCTATATCCCTCAAAATGTCCCCATTCCCCTGCGTTGTACAAGCAATCGCCCCGGGATTGAACTCCTCAAAATGAAAACTTTGGAACTATGTCCACTATTATTCTATCCTAAGAAAGGTCCCCCCTAGTGAATAAAATATGAACTATAAGAGTAGAATATGAGGATAGATCTTCTCGAGTCGATTCACGTTCACCAAATCTGGACTAAAAATAGTTGTCTGAATTAATAATTTATGTCTGAAAAATAGTGTTTTTGTGAAAAAGCTCCCCCTAGTGAGTAAAATATTATCGAGTAAACTATGATACTTGAACGATATAGATCTTCTCAGCAGCACCAAATCTGGGTCAAATCTGCCCAACGGTTGAGAAATTATGGCCTTAAAAATTTCGGAGATGAGGCAGAAATCCTAGTGACGGAAATATGAAAGCCATTTTTCCCAGATCATTCCAGTTCTTCCTCACACTAAGGTCTGTCTGGGTATGAAATTTGGAAATGATCCATGAAGTAGTTTTTGAGTTATCGTGTTAACACAAAGCAACAGCAGCGGCGATGACGACTAAATGACATCTTCCCTCGAAGTTTTCTATATATCCGACACTAGGGGGGGGCTTTATCTTAAAAAGTTATCGGACTATAATTTCTCAACCGTTGGTCCGATTTAGGTCCGAACAGGGTGCATGTGATTTAACTGAAGGAGATATCTTGTTTATGCCAGATTTTACTCTAATATTTCATATTCTACTCACTAGGGGGAGACCTTTGATAAAAAAAATAAATCTGTATGTTTTTTTTGGCCATAAAAATATAACCATCTGGTCGATTTAGTCCATATTTGTTGAAAATGAATCGACCCGAGGAGATCTATCTTATCTCGTATCTTATTTTACTGTTATAGATCATTCAACTCACTAGGGGGAAAAAAAACACAGATTGTCACTTTTAATAAAGGAGTTCAACCAGGAGTATCGCTTATACAACGCAGGGGATCAGGGGCTTTTCGTTGATATACCCTTGCTGTCTGGGACGAGTTTATCCGGGGCTTCTATTTTTTGTCCTGTGAATATTTTGTTTATGCCGCTCTTGTTTGCTGCTGGAAAAACCATAATTTCCCTTGGGATTAATATAGTCTTATCTCATCTTATCTCAACGCATCTGCAGTCAGAACATAGCCTCTCAGATGAGCAGCACTTTCTGACGATCCAAATAAACGCTTACGAAATAAAATACAGACAGTTTTTCTATAACATTTCAAAGCCGACTGCACATCAAACTCGGGTTATGCTGTGAATTAAATCGAACAAAATCTACATTTCAGGCACACATGTGCAACATAAAGTAAAAACTCTGTTTGACCACATGTACTGAAATCCATATGGCATGTTCCATTTTGACGGCGCTGGTGCCGATTGGCCCGAATCCACCTCCCACATGACAAAACTAAAGATTCGCAAATAAACCAATAAGCATCTGTCTCGTACATTTCCGGATTTGAGTTTACGGATTACGCACGCATGATCTATTTGGATGAATCTGAGGCTGCAGAATTACATTCCTACCAACAAAAAAAAAAGAATTACCGAAGCCGCCGCTGAATACCTCGTCTCCCGGTGGATTTCCCGCGGCTCCACAGCTCCGCTCCCTCCGAAACCAACCGGGAGGCTGGAGCTGCAAAAAGCAATTAAAGGTGCCACCTGTTTCTGGATTCCTTCTGCCTCCACTGGTGGGTAATTGGAAACCTCTGTCTATTGGTGCCGGTGTTCCACCTCATCTGCAGCTCATGTTTCACACAGCTGCCCCCTCAGAACTCCAAAACACCACCAAATAAGATGTGAGAAGAGCTTTAACCGTCATCTGGAGAGGGTTTCGATCGACAAGAATGATCTTAAGTATTTGGTGATATAATTATTTATATCCCTGAAAAGTCGTCCCGTCCATAGACCCTTCGTCTTAACGCGATAACTCCAGCTATTTCACGGATCATTTTCACATTTCATACCCTCATAGACCTTAGTGCGAGGAAGAACTGGAGTGGTTTTTGGATAAAGTTTGGGTGATTATTCTTACATTTCTCGGTCATCATTTCATTAATGTTGGTCTGATTTAGTCCAAATTTGATTCATATGAATCAAATCGAGGAGATCTATCTTAAAAAAAGCTTAACTCTAAAAGTTCACATTTTAATCACTAGGGGGAGCTTTTTTACAAATTGTATTTTTCTGTACATAACTCAAAAACTATTTAACGGATCATTTTCATATTTTATTAACTGATTGACTTTACTGACAAGATAAACTGGGTGGATTTTGAGAAAAGAGCGGTTGTATATTTCTGACACTAGGGGGATCTTAATTTCCAAAAGTTTTTGGGCAATGAAGTATTTGTCTGATTTAGTCCAAATTTGGAGCAAATTAAACAATTTCAGAAGATCTAACACGTATACATCGTACTAGCACTAGTAGTAAGTAACTAACTAGTAACTTTCCTACTAACTTAATAAGGAAAAAGTGTTTTTTACGAAAAACACTTTATCGGACTTAACTTTTGTATGGTTGTTCCCGATATAGTCAAAATTTGGTGCGTCTGAATCGACTGTAGGAGATCTATCTCGTTTATATCATATTTTTACTCTGATAATTCATATTTTACTCACTAGGCGGAGGTTTTTCAAAAAAAAAAAAAACAAACTTGGCCATACCTTCTTAACTGTTGGTCCGATTCAGTCCAGATCAGGAGTATATGAATCAAGTTAAGGAAATTTGTCTTATATATCATATTTTTCCCTCATTGTACACATTTTACTCAAATCAGGGAGCTTTTTTTTTTTTACGGAAAATACCACGAACATACAGTGAGTTCAAATTTAATTTGATATCAATCAGAGGAATCCAGGGGATTGAGGACTTTTCAGGGATACACCATTGCTGTCAGGGACGACAGCGTAGGTCTACTCACAGATGTTTCCCTCACTTTTAAGGTGATGTTAAATCTGAGCTTTATCAGTTGTAAGGTCATCATGAAATATTTCTTGCTGACTCACGCTGTTATTCAATCAGCGTTCTGTCTCAGCGATAGGAGTCCTTCAAAACGACTCAAACTGCTCCTTCTTTGGACGCATTCACTGACTTGCTGAGAGCAAGGTTTGTGAGGCATGGAGAGCTCTCTACAGCTAGCAGAAAAAGGCAGAGGTGACCTCACTTGAGCTGAACGTTTCCTAATGAATGAGCAGCAGCGACTTTCGTACGGGGTTTTTATGAGAGAGGCCCCGGCAAAATAAATCTAAGGAATCGTAAGGAACACGTTCAGAACTAGAATTATACAATTTATGAAAAAGTGAGTTCAAAAAGTTCAATTCTGACTTCTGATTCCTCAGAATAAATCTGACACTAAGGTCGTACTTCTGAATTTGATTTTTAGAATTCTGATTTAAATTATTTATGAATGAAATGCCTTTTAAATGGGAAAACTGCATAGAAATTAGCTTTATTGGACCTAGATTAGTTTTAATCAACTTCATTGTAGTAAAATTGTTCTAGAAGTCATGCATGACTGATATTTTTCAAAAATAATCTCACATAACCCCTGCAGTACCTCAAGGTAACCATAAGGGTATGCAAAGATTGAAGATAAGCATGAACCGTCAAAAGTTGTCCGTTCTTTCTACTTTTGTAAGTTCTAGTACGCAGTCAGTGCTGCCGTCTTGGCTGATTCTTAAACTACAGGAACATTAAACAGCCTCCTAATATTCTGAATATCCTGTCTTATATCTTAAATATGCACGGGTCAGCAAATATCAGACTCCAGCTTCCGTTTAACCAAAATGTCACCCCTGAAGTGTCCCCAGGCCCGTTAACCTTTTCAACGGACACACTTTAAGCCTCATTAACATTTCCAGTCTGCCCCAAAAAAGGAGTAAATTTTCCGCTTTCACACCAACCTTCATTGGAATTAACCAAGTCCAATAGTCCATCAGCCATGAAATGGAGCATTTACCGGACCTCAGAGGTGAGGCAGTAGAATCAAAGTAGAATCTTTGCGGCTGTTGGTGCAACCGCGGAATCTTATTGTCTGGACTTTGGACTGGAATGAAATATACATTGGCCAAATTTATTTGGTTTTCCTTTCGAAGGCTACAAATAAAGCTCGACTTACGTACATGGAGGGACTTGCCTAGTTTAGTTGGACCTCTCCTGCTAACCCATGAGGCTAGCGAAGAGGAGAGAATGTGGATTCTGAGGACAATAAAAACAATGAAGCCGTTAGCAATGATCATGACAAAAAAAACTCAGAGATTCTGAGACACGGAATCTGATCTTTTCCTGTTACGATTTGGGCGACGAATTTATAAAATGGTGTCGAGTTAACAGGCAGTGAGTTGCATCATTATGTTTTGGTGATGTCATCAGCTAACCACAGAGCCCAGTGTTGTCATAGGTTCACCTCAGTACCCGGTGATGTCATAGGCTCACCTCAGAGCTCATCTGGCGCTCGTCTGGCACTCGTCTGGTTGTTTTGAAAGCAAAACCTCACACTTGGGTCAAAAGTGCAAAGCCTGATGGGGATTTTGGCACATTCGTATTCTTTGTTTGACCACATGTCCTGCTTCCAACATATTTTATCAATATTATTGGGCACAAAATACGTGAAATGACTCTTTACAGAGCAATTATGAGCTACTTCATGTTTCTGACTATAATCCGTTTTGACCCAACCAGAATTGACCCTTTTCTCGAGCTTCAAACTGAAAATGACTCTCTCACCGGGGAGTTAACTCGGGCTTTGGCGCCATTTCATTCCTCTGCAGAGCTCTGCTCAGCGGGCCTCCAATATAAATCTAATAAAGGAGCTGGAAGTGTTGGCCTCCAAGAGTACAGCAGCTGGGCGGTTCTCCGTAATGATATACAATACTGCTTTTCTTTTTCTGCTGCACTGCTACCTGCTGTCAAGGTTCATGAAGTCCTTCTTTCTTCTTTTTTTTTTCAAAGGATAAAGAGAATTAGGCTTCTACTTGGTTCATACCAACGCTCCCATCTCCAGAACCGGTAGTTATTACTGCAACAACAACAGACGGGGGGAAAGGATATTTTCTTTCTAGACTGTAAATAGTTGCTGTAATTTCACGGCGACCTTTCAGCCGCATTACACTGTTATTTTTAAATACAGCACATTGCCGTTAATATAAAGAAAATACATACGTAATTGCGTTAATGTACTGGGTTTTTTTTTTAACTGTGCTATAATGCATTTATTAAAGTCTATGCAAAAATACAAACTAGGCTGTTAACTGTATAATAAAGTTTTCATGGACGGCACAAAACTTTCAATTCATGTAAATGTAGATTAATGCTAATTTTTACGGTATGTCGTAGGAACTCTGCTAGCGGTTGTTTGCTGTTTTTTGTTTGGGATTTTTTTGCAGGTAAAGTAATTCAAATCCCAATTCATATTGTGTTTTTCATTAATAGTACAAAACTTTAAATTAAAGTAACAGTAAAATAATATTAGTTTTACGGTAAGTAAATGGCAACGCTGCCATTGGTTGTTTTTTGTACCCAAATAAAAACAAAAAAACTGTAAAATAAGAGTAAAATAATGTTAATTCAAGTCCTTTAAAGTTTTGTTTTTACAGGAAAATTAACTATAAAACCAATTCATACTGTATTTTTTTTTTTATTTATAGTACAGAACCTTAAATTCAAGTAACAGTAACATAATGATAGTTTAAAAGTTAGTAAATGTTATCTCTGCTCTCACTTGTTTACTGTTTTAGGCCAATTAATTTTTTTTAATTTTTCATTAGTCCAAAACCTTACTTATGAGTAAGAGTAAAATAATGACTATTCCGGCTGTTTGCATTTTTTTTTAAGGAATAACATCGTGATAGACTTTCATCGTTCATTGTATTTCATGGAAAATAATCCATTTTAATTCAATAAAAATCAACGTTTTCACCCGTATTAGACTTTTTTTTTGTTACTATCAAGTTACATATTTCTGTTTGGAAAGTCTTAACAACGTTTTAGCGTTACTTTATGAATAGGACTTTCTCAACAACCATGGTTAAGGACTCCCACAGGGTTCCTTCCTCGGCCCCTTACTATTTAGCACATGCGTGCTGCTACTGCGTCATATTATCACACAGGTTCTCTCACATTTAACTATAAGGTGTAGAGACTCAAAACAAACTCAATCAAACAGTTTAGCACGACATTAAAGGGTTGAGAGTTTATTGTTCAACTTTTTTTTCTGTGGGCAATATTTCCGGCAGCCAGGAAGGAAACCGTAAACCGCGGGCGAGCCTCAGGGACAGACCGTTCCACTTCCACGAAACATATCCCAAGGCCGACTGCAAACATAAAGCTTCCTGTTTGCTGATGAACATTGACAAAGGAGCGGAGGCACAGGCGTCTTAGCCACAACCATTTCTTCCTCTGACAACCTCCGCTGAAAGATCTGCTCGCCTGTTTTTGGTCGGGAATATTACGTAAATAATCAAAGTTTTATTAAAATGCATGTATTTTAAATTTCATAGAATCAACTTGTTGTTGTTTGTTGGTTATGAAAACAATGAAATTAACAGGATTTCAAATAAGTTTCATCGTGAAAGAAGCAGGATTCCACTGAAGGGAAGTCATGATATTGGTTTACATATAATATTGGGCAACTATCACATAAATATAATTTTCACTAGTTTCATTCATAATTTAATTTGTTTAATTTATTTAAAAATGAAGTTCATTTGTTTGTGTCAAAATTGTGTAATCATTGTGTCTTTAACATGATTAGATTGCATGTGAGCATGTGAGCGTTTTGGCGTCCCTCTGAAATATACAGATTTTTTTAGACGTCAGTTTAATTCACTGAAGTCTACGGGGGCATGTAGTTATTATAAAAACAAAGGGAGGGGGGTATCAACAGGAAGGCCGCTGATTCGGGGCGATTATTGTGAATAATAATAAATAATAAATGTGATTGAAGGACGCTTCGTGGCGACGGTTTGGTTTGGATTGAACAGCTTGCAGAGAAGCCGTGTCCAGCGCGCTCCAGGCACGACTTTCATTCCTTTTCTCCCCACCGACCCCCCAGAAGCCCCTGAATTACAAGCCAACCAGCGCAAACACAGACCCGGTCTCTGAAGGTGCCATAGCTTCCCCTCCATTGTGAAGTGAGCCTTGAAATAACACCTTTTCATCCCCCCCACCACCACCAATACCACCACCTCTGGGTGATTCAAGACTTTGGAGAAGTTGAGTTTGTTTGTTTTTTGGTGTTTCTCTGAAACGCAGACGTTAGAACCTGGAGGGAAGCGATCAGGGTTATTTTGGGGTTTATTCTTAGGGAAATTAAAGCACAGCTGTCGGGCCATTCCTCGGCTGAGCATGACCAGATCTGCTTCCAGATCAGGAGGCACTTCCCTGAGCCCGCCAAGACCTTTCAGACGCAACGTCCGTTTTCAAATGCACATTACCTACTGAGACATTACATTCTGCACTGTAAAAATAAATCTGCATAATTTACAGTAGAATACCGGAAGATGTGGTTGCCATAAGTTTACCATAAAAAAAAAATGGTGACACAAGAAAACAGTTTGAATAAAATGACTGCAAATTATAAAAAATTCGATTGAAATTAACAGAATTTCACAAATATACAATTATACTGTATTTTTTTTAACATTTTTGTTTCTGTAGAAATGAAGGTTGATGGTTAAAGTTTGTTTTTTTACTAAAATTTTCTTTTAATATACCAAACAGAACAATCTTTAATTTTAATTTTCAAACATACTTTTTACAAAAAAAGTATGTTTGACTTCATTATCTTTGTCTTATATTATGAATTATCATAATAATTCAAAAAAATTTGAATAAACGAATAACAGTAAATAAAAAAAATTAATTAATTAATCAGTTTGAATTTATTGTAATTTACTATTTTTGCTGCCCGTTTTTTAACCGTAAAATACACAGATTTTATTTTGTTTTTTACAGTGTAAGATACCATACATATCCCTCACCTCCACCCTGCTGATGCTCCGCCACGGGAGGAACCTAATTGGACAGCGGCGGTTGGTGCAGACTTCCTTTTTCTAAAGACTGATTGGGTTTTCTTGCACTATTCAGATTCAGAGATGGCGGAACAGCGGGGTTGGACTTGTTTACAGAAAACTGGAATGATCACGTAATCACAGTTATGACACCGCAATTTCCATTCCGGCCATCATCACGTCATACATCCTGTACCTTTACACCACCAGCCGCCGTCCGGACCGCAGGTCGGCCGCGAAACCGACACACTTTCAGCCGAGCTGTGGAGTTTCACGGCTTCGGGCTGAGATGCGGTCACCGCTGCTCCGCCATCGCCATCGCCATGGCAACCCTTTCAAAGACTTCCAGCCTCAATTCCACTCATTAGCACATTGTCGAGGTGGTATGTTGTTTCCCAGATACAGCTGTTTTCACCATCACTCATTAAATGCCGTCTATATCAATAAGCTGTGTGCGAGCGCAGAGGAGTTGTGTGTGCATGACACTTGTGTACCGCCGACCGAAATAGGAATCAGTCAGTGCGAACCAGAGGCCACGCTTTTCATCGGCGCAGGAGCTGATGCTGCTGAGTTCCCAGTATATATATATATATATATATATATATATATATATATATACGGTCAAATGTACCAGAAAGTGCTCTGCAATGACGTTATTTAAGTTATTGCCGGAGAGGCTTGTGAAAGCTGTATAATTAAAAACAGATAAAAGAGACGGTGAGGATAGAACCCGAGCTGAAAAGTATTCAGCAAACCTGAATGTTTTTTTTTCTTCTTTTTTCTTTGAGCTAGGTCTCTCCTGTTATATAGAATCTTTCTTTTATCTTTTTGGAGTGCATTCTGGGTCTTTTTTGAGGTATTTGGTATTAGGAGATGAAAAATATGGTGACCGTCTACAAGACATTATGGAATCCAACCATTAAAACAACCTGTTTACACTTTTACAGTACAGTAAGACTGTAAAAAATACAGTACAATTTTTTTTTACAACAGTAAATGAAATCCTTCAAACCTTTTTTAATCAACATTATTTCACAATTATGCACCATAAATGTTTTTTTTTTGTATTTTGTTACCGTAAAAACAATTGAAGGATCATGTTAAATGGTCTTTTGGGTTTGTCTTTTTTACTGTTAATTTAAATGAACATGCTAGCAAGAATCTGTAAGTGAGACATAATAATATTTTTGTGGTAATAATTTGGGAGATTATATTACTTTTACACAATAACACAGTCATTTCACAGTAAAATCACATTTTTACACTGTAAAATACAGTTATATACTGTTTTTTTTAGTTGTTTAAGATAATTCACAGTATCTACTACAGTGATATAATAAATTTAATTAAAAAAGTCTTTTGATTTTGCCATTACCCTTTTTTTTTACTCTCACTTCTGCAGACAATTTTTACAGTGCACCGAACCGCAACCGCAACACAACTCGCTTCAAAAGTCATACGAAAAGGGTTTCGGGACACGTAATACTTCTTTTCTTCTGGCTACTCCCTTTACGGATCTCAACAGCGGATCATCTGTCTCCATCTTTTCCTGTCCTCTTCATCTCCCTCTGTCACACAAACCAACTGAATGTCCTCTCTCACCACATCCAGAACCCTCCTCTTTTTCTCCTTGCTGGCAGCTCCATCTCCAGCATCCTTCTATCAGTAGATCCACTGTCCCTCCTCTTCACGGGTCCAAACCATCTCAGTCGGTCCTCTCTGACTTTGTCTCTCCAAGACGTCTAACCAAACTCTTAAAGTGGTCCAGGAACGGTTTGAGGAATACAAAAACCAGTTCAAGGTCAAGACTTCAAAGTGCCGCTGAATTCCGCGAACGTTAATGCAATGGAACATCTGAGGAATGGCAAGTCCGATCTTCATCATCTAATCATCATGTTGGATTCCAGATACCCCGACGGACCTTCAGAGAATTCACGCCTCGAATGATCACACTTCTTTTTTGAGACATAATGGGAACTCACGCCTTGTAAGGTGGTTATAATGTTATGGTTGATTTTGTATTTATGCAGAATCGTCATCATCAAGGGAACTTTTCCTTACATCTTGATGTCGAACTCTTTTTCTCGAAAAATCCCCTAGATGACGGTTCTCTCTGCTCTATTTCCTTATTTCCTGCTCGGTTCTATTGCAGCAGAATCTTCCTGCAGGTCCAATCTGTACGTTCATACCAACAAATGACGCTCGGGACTTTCAATGCAGGACTGCATGCGCCGGGACTCTTCAAGTGTTTGTGTCCGTGTGTGTGTGCGTGTGTGTGCGGCGCTCTCAACACTGCATCTCTTTAATTATGCGCAGAGCAAAGGGACTATGAGACAATTCAATCTTTTGTAGTAATTGATCCTTCCACCTGAGGGCAGTACTTTCTAATCTAATATCAGATAAATCCGTTTCACATCTTCAATTAAACCACAATATTGGATTGGTCTTTCACACTCAGAGCTCGCTCCTCTCTGCTAGCTCGCCTCCTACTGCTTCCGCACGCCCCCCCTCCACCCCTTCACCCCTTGCAGGATGAAACGATACGCATTCCAACCTCGGATGGATGTTTTGCAAAAACAAAAGAAAAAAAAAAAAAATCCAAATAGCGGGCGATCAGGGACGACGCTCACCTCTGGTATTGAACTAGTCAAACCTCCTTTCGCAGGAAGTTCCCCATCGTTGTGTGAAAGTTTGACGTCATTACTTTTTCACAGAGTAGACTCGCATTCAACGACTCCCGCCGAAAAACCTGAGTTGGTATAAAATCATTTTGGGGCTTGTTTTTTTTTTTTTTTGTTCTTCGCTAATCATTTTTTTTTTTTTAACATAAAAGGCTGCAGGCGTTTTTTTTTCCGTGATGCATGCAGCAAGCCGAGCTGCGCTGTTCCTTCTCACTATCCTCAAAAACAATTACATTCTCCTTTACACAATTCAATTATTTTCACTGTTCAGGAAGAAGCGCCGCGAGCCTCGCCTCGTCTCGTCCTCTTCAGCCTGAGACAACCTCTCAGCCGGTGACACACATACCCACCTATCACCACCCAGCCAGGATAGCAAAAATGAGTTTATTTTTTCATTAATGAAATAAAAAAATTATAATAATCATTTGAATGGCTTACGCCGGAGTGACAATTTAATTTAGTCTGTGGCGGCGGATTTTTTTCTATCATTCTTTTTTTTTTGTCTGAAAGAAAAAAGAGACGGATGCAATTATTGAAGTAAACATGCCGCCGTCATTCTCTGCGGACGGATTAGGATCATTTCCTGCTTTGTTTGGCGCCGCATGGAATTTCGGGAAAAGTCTGAGATGTTACGGAGTCGTCGTCATCATCGCTGCGTCCGCCGCTGGTCCATCGTGTAAACGCGATAACTCTAAAAGAAATTCGAGGATAATTTTTCAAACTCTGTGTCCTCGTAGGCCTTAGTGTGAGGAAGAACTGGAGTAATTTTGGGAACATTTTGATTGTTTATGCCCTTTATAGTGGGAGTGTTATCTCCAAAAAGATTCAGAGCCATAATTTTCTCGACCCTAAATGGGGTTTAGTCCAAATGTGGTGCACATGAATCAACGCGGGGAAATCAATCTTGTATATGTCATATTTTACTCTAATAGTTCATATTTTACTCTAATAGTTCATATTTTACTCACTAGGTAGAGCTTTTTTTTTTTTTTTACTAAAAAAAACCTTTATTTTTGGACGTCACTTCTTAACCGTTGATCCGATTTAGTCCAATTTTGGTCAAATATGAATGGACTCACGGATATCTTACTTGTTTGTATCATAATTTACTTGAATAGTCCATATTTTTCTCATTAGTTTTTTTTACAGAGGACAGTGGGGTTCAATCAGGGGATTGCAGACTTCTTCATGTTATTCCCTTGATGTCGGGGACGAAGGGTATAGGCCTAATTATTTCATGAAATAATATTTCAAAGACGTATCCATCCTATTTGTATGTAATTACTGTAATTAGAATTCAGGCTTCTATGTTTGTTGAGCTTCTGTTTATTCTCATCACTGCCATATTGTCAGATTGACAAATAAAAAATTGGTCATTTTTGTCATTTGTCCGAATTCACCAAATCTTGATCTATGATGAAATCGGGTTGGATCATAAACGTCCGATTGTCTGTTTGTTATCAAGATTGCAGAAAATCTAATGGACAGATTTGGAGGGGCAGGTTGTACGTAAAAAAAACATGAAAAAAAATATAGATGTTACTTATATGTATATATGTGAGATGGGAAATTAAATTAAAGTTACGTACTTATTTATTGTCTTTTCTTTTCGTTCTTTAAATTTAATTATTTAATCGTTATTATTATTATTATTATTTTTTTTTTTTATTTATTTTTTTTTATTTATTTATTTTTCATTCTTTCTTTTTTCTCTTTCTTTTTCTTTCCAATTATTGTATTTTTTAGTTTTTTTTTTCATTTCAAATTTGCATTCCGGGTGGAAAATGCATTAACAGACTTATTTTATTTTTAACAGTGGAAAAAGTTGGATGTTTAAAAGTTGATAGTGTGAAAAAAAAAAAAAGAAGAAAACCAAAAACAATCTGGATTAAATGTAAAGAATATAACAGAATTCGGCCCTTGATTCAGATCTCCAACAACCTTCACGATAAGAGTTCAAGCTGATGAACGGGCAGTTTAGTCCGGATCGGAACCTGACTTGGTTTAAATGAAAACCGAGTTGAATCTAAAACAGAGCTGAAACAATAAGTCAATTAATCAAATAATCGCTGGATGGGAAACTAATTGGCAATCATTTAGATGATTAATTAATTGGTTTTGAAGCATAAATACCACACGTTCCAAACTTTAATGTAATTGTCTTATGTGACACTTAATTGATCACGTCAGGGACTTCAGACGTTTCTCACACCAAATGAGACGGAGGACATTAGGTTCTTATTTCCAAATTTTCTCATACACACCAGAGCCCATTAGGGAAATAACTGTATAAGCTGCAGTCCCAGATATAAATGTCTGAAAGAAGTAGTCGCTGCTTATTGAGCGTGTGTTTACTATGCATAAGCACGGACCCGCCTCATCTTGGCTTGTTTTTTCTAATGCTTGTGTACACAGCACGGATATATTCCCATAAGGAACGCACATGGCCAAAGGTGTCAGAAACCGCAAATAACCCGTCAAAAACCCAATGAACCCCGACTCCCGCCACGTCGGCATCCATCTCTAAGGGATATTTGTCATTGTAAGTATGGGAAAACTGGAAAACATACGCCAACTTTTGCTTTACGTGACTGATGTTTCTCTCGAGTTTATCTGTTCCCGTATTTTGATGCAAATAGATTTCAGAGAGGACTTTGAAGGCATGAATTTTGGGGCTTCCAGTCGCTGGTATTTTTCTGCCTCTGCACGCCGTTGATCTAGTTTCTCCTAAGAACGTTAATCAAGGGAGACCAATGTGAGTTTGTTTGATCACCCTCTAACAGGATTAATGTTTTAATACAACAGTCCTTCTAATAAATGTGATGATAACAGTCGCAGATTAAAAACCAGATATTCTTCTTAATCAATAGGGTGCGAAGAGTTATCAAGGGGTTTAATAGTCTGTGACCACTTCTGAAAGACTTTTGAAAGTAGGTTTTTTAATAATTGTGGTGATTTACATATAATAAAATGGGATGCTAGGTGACAACAACTAATAATTAAAGGAAGTACAACAACAAAATATTTTACATTATGCACGCCTAATTTTGTGTGAAATGTGAAAGTGAAATGGAAAAACACCTCCAGATGCGATCCAGTCCCACCGTGCCTGGCGAGGTGTGCAGCATCAGCTGTCGCTTTAGCGGAGCCTGTAGTCCCAGAATAACCGCGTACTTATTGTATTGTCATAAGAATAGATCCACCTAATTAATTTTTAGCGCTCACGCACCACAGCTCTTTAGAAATGCAATCCAGCTGTAATTTAAAAATTTCACCTGAACCCTTTTAGGTTTACAGACAAGCAAAAGGACTCAAAGCACAATCTGGCAGTTAATGAAATATCTGCTGGATGTTAGACGGCTTCTGCACGATTGAAAAAACTCATAAATATTTGGGTTTTCACAGGTTAGCAGCGTAGAACATGGTCCAAAACGCCGTACTTCCTCCCTCGGCTTGCTCTCTTCCCAGTAGAGTACCACAGTACGGGCTGGTTTACATAAAGTTATGGTGGTTATAATGCTATGGCTATTTCTGACACTTTCTACCAGATCCAGCAAATCGGCAATTTGGCTAGAGCAGCCATTCTGTGGGATTAAACTATACAGGCTTGTTGTTACTGCCGATACACATCAAAGAACCTTGGGTGCCGATTCGCCGGTGCTCCTTCCTCAGACCACATATGTCCTTTGCGTTGACCTTGACAATATGGCTCAGCAGAGCCATATTGTGGTAGGTTCTATCCGCTGCAGGTTCTATCCGCTTGATTGAAGTCCCTCGGATCCTTTTGCTGAACCCTTTTTCCCTCTTCCACCTGATCATCTTCAGGGCAAAATGTTCACTCGCTACCTAAAACATGTGTTCTACTTACAAGTGGCATTGTAACAAGATTATCAGTGCTGTTATGATGTCATATGTCAGTGGTTATTATAGTGGTTAACAAGATTATGAGTTTTACTCTGATGACACATGTCAGCGACTATGATGCTATGGTGGTTATAATGTTATGGCTGGTTTGGACACCTTTCTATCAGAATCAGCAGATCCACAATTTTTGCTAAAGCCGCCGATTTGTAGGATCCCACTATACAGGCTGGTTGTCACTCCCCATGCAGATCAAGGAACCTTGGGTGCCGGTTTACCTGTTCTCCTCTCCTGGACCACTTTAGTAGGTTCTAACCACTGCAGATGCTCGATGGAAGCTGCTCTGATCCATTTTTCCCGCTTCCAACTGATGATCTTCAGGATTAAATGTTCACTCGCTGCCTTAAATATCCCATAGTAACGAGGATGTCAATGTCATTCTGACCTCAGGTGTCAGTGGTTATATTGTTATGGCTGATGTGTGGCGGTGTCGATCATAGGAGAGCAAAGAGAGGTAAACAAAAGTCTTGATAAGACCAAAGCAGACGTGATGCAATAAACCTTCAAAAGAAAGCAGGAGAACATCAAGTTAAGACCAGCACCAGAACCTCTGTGATTCCTGCGGGTCCGTTTGAGTCCAGCGACGGCTGTCTTTCGTTTAAACTTGATGAAATTATCAAAATAAAGGCAAATAGTAACTCTATTTGGATGATATCAACCTCCCTAGAAAGCTCTTCTATCTAATAATGCGCTTTATCAAATGTACAACATCGTTGTTCATTACTTTTCAAATCTGTGGTAATTCTCATTTGAGCTTATTGTTTGATATTTGTCTGTATGTATGTGTGTGTGTGTGTGTGTGTGTGTGTATATGTGTGTGTGTGTATGTATATGTGTGTGTGTGAAATATTACCGGACTCCTTCATCATTTCCTATTATCTGTTCCCTAAATCATGGCAGTCTCATCTGATTTTTTTCTACTGCTCGTACTTTATTTTCTCCACATTTCTATGTATATTATTTATAAAATGACAACATGTATGATGCCTGTTTCTATTGTGTAGTCCACCAAACCCATGGTACCTGGTACCAAGACATTATCAGCAGATCCTTTAAGTCCTTCATAGAAGTTGCAAGATCCTCCATGGATTGGACCGGGGTTTTAATAGTTCTATGTTTTCCACCAATCAGCCATAACATTAAACATTAACATTAACAGCTCTTTGATGTCCATGTGTGTACCTGAGACCTTTGTTTCAGAACCTTTTCAGCAATTTGTGCTACATTAGCTCTTAAGACAACATAAGGGGAAGCCATTGCTCCCACTGCGCAACAGAGAGCCTCAGGTTATCCTTCCCTAGACCGCCACCTTTTCTGTAACCACTTATACTGTTGTCCTGACATTGGACTGGTCACCAGTTCATCACAGGGTCAAGTCAGGTACATCGAAATAACAAATCATCCTCACATTTACACTGAAGGGCGATTTTAGAGACAACAATTGTCTCTAAAATCAATTCATTTTGCATGTTTTTAACCCGTGGGAGGAGGCTGGAGTACCCAGAGGAAAACCCCCCAAAGGCGGGGAGAGCATGCTGCGTACATAACGGCCTCATGGTTCACAGGCAGAACCGTCTTTCTGTGAGGCGACTGTGGAACCCACTGTGCAACCGAGCTATCCTCAGAATAGAATGCCGCTCCATTTGTCCTGTTTTCCCGTTCACTTGCTGCCTGATATATTCCACCCACTGAAAGGGGAGAATTGTAATGAGATAATAATTAGTATTCACTTCATCTGCTTGATGACTCATCTGCCATAAGAGCCCACTACATACGTCCTTCGCGTTGACCTTGACAATATGGCTCAGCAGAGTTGTGACAAGAGAATCGGCCATGACAGACGAGGAAGTGACATTCTACCAAGTAAATAATTCGAATGAAAGTGGATGCAGTGACGTCTTTGAGGCCCATAAACACATTGCATTTTTACTTTTTCACTTTATTTTCCCTTTATTGCCGCAAATTCCTGAATCCTCAATCTAAACTAGCCTGAACGAAAGTTGAAAGGTCAGCGATATTCCATCCATTTAATTCCGCTGATTCCCAGGGTCAGGTTTCAGAGTCGGGTGGGTATTCCAAATGTCCCGCTCCTCAGCGACACATTCCAGCTCATCTGGGCTGGATATGTAGTCCTCTGAGTGAACTCTATCCTGGGGTCTCCTTCCATATGGAGGTGCTTGGAAGTTCCCCCGAAAGCAGACACAAGTCGGTCGAGGCCAAAACCACGTCAACCATCTCTTTTCACCTCCATCTTTAATGATAAGCATTTTTAAACCCCACCTCGTTTTCCCCCAGTGATTAATATTTTCTAGGCGGAATCTAAAGATTTTTACGGCTCTTAAGGGGGCATTTATAGCAGATTTAAATCCCAGCCACTGGTGCCTGGAATAAGAATAACAACACATCTAAATACATATAATACACATAAATTAACAAATACAAGGAACAAGAAAGAGGGCAAAACACACGTCTGGGCCAGATGTTAACGCATGAAAACATGAAGTACATTTTTCAGGGGGCTAATTCACCAGATGGAGGAAATACCATTACCAAGGGAGTCCTACACACGGCTCTAGTGGTTAGGCGATGTGCTGTGAATTTTTATCATAACAAATATGCCTTTCCACCCACTGAGAGGAGAATTATTTTTTGCCCCCTCTCATCTCCTGCTCTCACATAAAGACAAATATTTCTCTGTGGCTGTGATATTGGGTTAAGTGCTTCTTCATGGACTCTCTGGTTGGGCCCGCTACCGATAACAGGAGCTAATTTCAAATAATGCTGTCGAATTTGAAGTCGTTAACACGGAAGTGGAACGCATTGGCCTGGAAGTGGTTACACGCCCTTTAATTAAAATGCTGACGTTCAAAACAAAACGTACGTAAAGAAGCTTTAGTATCTGATGAACTCCACCCAGTCAACTTTTCTGATTCCATGCCAGAGCTGCTCTACGTTACTTCTTCGGCTCCATGATAAATGGTGGAAATTGATCATGTCTGATAAATTGCATTATACCCCGAGCTCATTAAAACGGTATTGATATGTTTTATTAAAGTTGCTGTTTGTAGATTATGGCGGCATCTAGTGGTGAAGTTCCAGATTCAAAATCTATATTACACCTCAGCTCACCTCTCCCTGTGTAAAAATCTATGGTGGCCTTAAGGTGTCAAAAATATGTCATGAGCTACGACTCAATCAGGTGTGTAAGTTCTTGTGGAAAAATATATTTGGAAATGTTATATATGTTATATCAGAATACTTTTATTAATTGCTCGTAGTGTTAAAAGGTGCACCAGGTGACCTGTTCCTCCTTTCCAGGATAGTGATAAAGAAAGGAAGCAGCAAAGTCGGAGTCGGGACCCCAAGCCCTCCCAGCCTCACTCGTAGCTGGCGGGACCCTACAACATCCTACGGCCCTCCCTCGCCCTTTTAGTTGAATTCCCCCAAGGATGGACTGCTCGGACCCCACCAGTTTATCTCTTAAAGGTTTCACGGGTCAGGTCTTCATGTTTTCCCTTGTTGTTGGACAAGTTTTTTCATAACGACCAACCAGTTACCTGCTCCAAAGTCTGGTGCATCAATTGAAACCAGATTCGTTCAATCGGGTCGCCTCATCCATCAATCACTGTCACACCTCCGTGATTCCATCACCGCCATCAGCTGCTGTCTTTAAATATGTCTCACTCTCCGCTCATCTAGTTCTAGCTTGCCGCCGGTTCGCACACCTCCAACTCCCCATCTCCACCTAGTCCTCACAGATTCGTCAGCTTTATCATTCATCATCTTCAACAGAGTCATCAGCCACCACCACCCGTATCCAGACTCCGAAAGGGGTGATATTCAATGCTGCCGCTCAGGGCAGAGACCCTTCGATCTCAATCTCCCCGAAGAGTTTGAGCGCCAAAGACTTTCTCATTCACTGATTATAAAACATCATCTTTTTTTCATTGTCTGTCTTATCTTGATTGAAATGTTATTTAAACGTACATAGATGACAAAGTTTCTCAGTCTGTCACTGTTTCTTCCGCTAAATGATGAAAGTCAAGTGAATCAATCTCTGGATTCTCAAAGTTCACAAACTTCATCATAAGATTGTTATCCAGCGACAACGTAGTCACCTTCTGGGGCTTTTTAAAGGCAAAGCATTTCCAAATCCCACCACTTCGAACTGAAGGCATGAAAAGTTCTCTCTGGAGAAACTGTCCAGTTTGTCCTTTCTAGGCTTCTGTACAAACATGAAAGCAGCTTCTATGGAAGAAGAGCCACTTTCCCTTTGGAGACATAATGGGATTTTTTTCCCCAAGCTATTATTGAAAAAATAATCTTATGTTAAGCTTTTTTAATTCTGAATATTGTCCTTTCATTCATACATACCGCTAAATGTTTTCCTGACTGCACCTTGAAGTTAGGTTGGGCGCCATTTTCTTGATAGAAACTGTGTAATTTAATTAATTCAATGTGGATTCCATGTAGATTAAGGAATCAGATACACGCATTTAAGTCCTCTAAACCTGTTGAGGATATTGTACACCAAATAAAACCTGTTAATTAAAGCTTTCAATAACGGTGGCTTTCATTTTCAGCCAAACCCATTGGAGAGCCTCTTCCAGGATTACTACTGTTTGCCCTCGTCCCCCGGGTGCTGTGAGCGATTCGACGGTTGGGTGAGCATAAAAAAACGTGTAAATACCACGGCCACCTTGGACCGACGTGAACACTATCCTTCTGGGAGTCTGAAGTGGCACTAGTGACAGCTTATTGCCGCTCTAAACTCGGCACGGCGGAATCTATCGCAGGAAAGTGGTGTCACCTTCAATGCTGCAGAGAATTGCGTTTATTTGTTGTTGTTGTTGTTGCTGTGTTCCTTGTTGTAAGGCTAGATATAAACCTTTTGTTCTGGATTTCTTGTCTTTTTTATGTATTTTTGCAGCACAGGAATTTTTATTGTATAGATTTTTTTGCAGAAAAAAAAGCTGCAGGGTTTGTGGTTTCTGCGAGCCTGGCAGACAGAGCTCAGGGAGCAAACAGGTCAGTTTGAACTAATGAAAAAATGAGTGTCGTTAACATTATGTCATATAATTAACTTTATTCGTATAGTACTTTTCATACAGGAAATACATCTCAAAGGATTTTACAGTAAACAAATTACAGGCACTTAGTGCATCTACTGAAAAATAATTTACGATGGTTAAACAATGAGGGACATAAATAATCATGAGTCTATGTTAATTAGAAATATGAGATGAAGATGCATTAAAAAGAGAGAAAAAATTACAGAATTAATGCAAATTATGATGTTGAAGAAAAACATTTATATGCAATATAATAGATGTAGTAATTACTGTGTAATAACTGTCAAATAAAGCAATTCTAAGTCATTTCACACTACAAAATAAATAAGCTCAAAAATGTAATATTATGTAATAAGTAAGTAAAAGCAGATAAAAGCATCAATAAAAAATAAAAATAATAACTATATAAAAACATGACCAAAAAGCAGCAATGCTAATTAAAGTTATAGGTTCTCCTAAAAAGGAAAGTTTTAAGTCCTTTTTTAAATGTGTCAGTCGTCTGTGGAGCCCTCAGATGGTCAGGGTGAGCATTCCACAGACGAGGGGCAGCAGGACAGAAGGCCCGATTACCCATGGTGCTGAGCTTAGTCCGGGGAAGGAGGAGGCGGTATTAGTGGGTAGAACGGAGGGATCGTGTTGAGGTCAGTGGGGTGAGTAGTTCTTTTAGGTAGGGGGGTGCGTTACCATGGATGCACTGGTGAGTGAGGAGAGAGAT
>VRLP01004695.1:0-45522 GCA_009660295.1 Lophius piscatorius
AAGACACATCTAAAATCTCTGTAGCGTCTGCAGGAGCTCTGAGGACGACGGTTCTCAGTGTTGCAATACCTCGAGGTGAAGTATGGTGTTATGGTAAACAAGGTTGTACGACCGAAAGCAGAGACAGACACCCAAGTTCATGTTTAAAGGCTTTTATTCTGCTACCATGAACGGGTATTTCCAAAATATACAAGATATTCTCAGCATAAATGTAGGCCTTGATACTACCACATAGGAAGCCAAGAAATCTGGCCATGAGTGGACTGGGAGCCGCTTCATCGGAGCAGGAGAAGATGGGAGAAAGGAGCTCAGGTGTGGAGCAGAAAACAAGATACAGGTGTGTGGAAGTGTGTCCATCCATAAATGCACCTCGAACAGAGGATAGGAATAGAGACAGACAGCAGGAAGCAAAATACTGGACGGAACAATTTGACTATACTTAGACAGCAAATGATACAACATGAGACATTTCGTCTTTATTGTGAATATGGCATTGAACTGAGGCACCAGGCAGTAGTTCTTTTACGTAGGGTTAGTGTTTCTTCTATGACAGATTCACTATGTCCTCTTTATACACAACAATTTCATTATATTTGCTCATGACAATAAATCTTTTGAATTATTTTGGTGGTATTGAAATATATTTTCTTCCTCATTAAGTCCTTCCCTCTCTTTAGGCGTCGCCACAGTGGATCATCTCGTTCCACATATTGATTTGGCATAGGTTGCCTTTCCTGACACAACCCTCCACATTTTTCCAGGCTTGGGTCTGGAACTACAAGCACACTGGCTTTGACCCCTATATAGCTGGTTATAATTTAAGATATTTGATTTGAAGAAAAATGGCTTCTCCCGTCCAAGATTTGTTTTTATGGGGATTTTATTATGTCGCATCCACAGGCTGTGTCCTTGAACAGTCCCTGGTATTGACATACATAAAACTTCAAAAACAACAAAAATCTCCACATAAATCTAAAAAAAAGGATTTTTTTTTTTTTACATAAACATACAAACCAACCTCCCCTCTAAACTACAAAGTAGGCACATATTTAGTTGCAATAATTAGGCTTAGTGCATTCTGCTCTGCTCTCCTCTCCTACCCATTTTGTTAACTTCATTGGAAAAAAATACTGAGAAAACAATGCGAAAAAATTTATTGAGAAAATGCAGAAATATAGCAACATTACTGAAATCCTTCCAAAAAAGGTCTTGTTCTTCCTCTCGTGCCATTGCTTTGAACTTCTCTTGTCACTAATTTTCTTTCTTTGTGCCATCTATCTGTCTTTGCGTTAATAACTTGATGGTCTTTCCTCCGGTTTCCTCTTGTTTCTCCTTCCTCCCTTAAAGCAGCAGGCTTCTGTGGGCCATGGTTTTTATCAGTTCACTGATGACTGTGTGCTCACTGCTGAGCAGGAGATGAAGAGGGAGGAGGGAGAGGGCATTGGAAATAAGCAAAGTCTAAATCCCTGACCTGATATTTGTTTTTATTAAGTCAATATATTTGTTTAACAGGGTGGGTGTGCACTAACAGGAATATATATATTTAACTTATTTAAAAAAAAAAGAAAGAATAAAAAAGCTGGGATTTCAGTTTTTCACTTTGACTTTTGGTGTAATTTATAATCCAGCCCTTAACGGTTTAAGGATTTTTATTTCCATTTATTTCTTGCATAATTTTGTTCTAAATAAATTACGCAATGTATACCAATAAATGTTCAACTTGAATGTTTCTTTCATCTGTTTCTTTCATCGAGATCCGGAGTGTGATTTAAGTGTTCCCATAATTCTTTCGAGCAGCGTATATTCAATTATTTAGAAGGAAAAAAAGCACCCCAGAAAAGGGGCAGGTGCTCAGTCCCCTTTTGACGTGTATGTGTGTCAGTGCCAGTCATTCAGCCATAAATGTCATAAAGATGGGGCCTAACTTAATAGGAAAAATGAGCTTCCTTAGCAGAGCTTTGCTCTTTTGAGTTCTTTCTGTTTTTAATATATTACTATATTATAGATAAGACAAGATCTTTATTCTTGTCATCTCACAGTGTACAACGAAATTACGATGGTCCGATGGAGGGTCAGTCCCGAGCCGGTACGACTGAGCGCGCCGCCACTATGGGCCAACCTGACCCGATTCCTAGACCACGCGTTTTTGAGGATAGGAGGAAACCGAAGCACCCGGAGGAAACCCAAACAAGCCCGGAGAGAACATGCAAACTCAACACAGAAAGGACCTTAAACCTATGAATAAAGAGGGAATAAAATAAAGCAACATCCAATTATCCGCATAACAATTATATACGGCCCGCGAGACAATATTTCATTTTTATAATAACTGGCCGGCTGGTTTACGGCACAAACACCACATATACTACAAGTCCCAGAATGCAGTGCAACATCAGGTGCATCAACGAATAGCGTTCCCTTGCTCCTCTTAAGTCCGATATAAGCTTTCATCCCGTCACTCTGATAAACATGGGGGCTAATTTAAAACGGAGAAAGGGAGGAGATAAAGTTGATTATTATTTTTCTTAAAAACGATAAGTATTACACGTATTAGTAAGTCGCTCGCGCGTATTCGTAAACGGAACGTACGTTTTCATTAGTTGGCGATGTGCGTTGACGTCCTCCAGCCGTTCAACGTGTGTCAGTGCTGCAACATGAAGTTGCTCACATTTAATGTGAAATACATCGTTACGCGCTTCATGCACCCGAGTGTTTTCTACTTTTACTGTTTTATTGTGACCGAGGACTGAAATGGTTGAATTCATCCAGCCATTTGACAATGGACAGTTAAAGTTCATTTTTAATTGGATTTTTTTTGTGAAACTACGTGATAGAGAGGGAGACACAAAGATTTGTTATAATGATCTATTTTGAAATTAATCTGTAATTTTAGAATTTTCTATTCCGCTGTTCAGAATTCTAAAAAAAGAGTTACTCTGTGTAACTCTTTAAAAAACCTGACTTATAAATTTACAATTTAATTATTTAATACAAAATGTATAAATTAATTAAATAAATTTTACTTGTAAATTAACTTCTGAAACTTGTAACTTTCACAATTATGCGTAAATCTTTTAAAATTAATTTCTGTCTTATGTTTGAATATTGACAAAAAAGTTGATTTGCTCGCGGATTTTCAAGGTTTGTGTCTGTTCGTCACACATTCTTGAATAATATTTGAAAAAAAAAAACTACCGCATTCAATAGAAATGAAGATGGAAAATAAAAAATTATATTAAAAGTTTTGAAAAAGAAATCCTTTTATTAGACAGGATAAATGTTTTTCTGCGTCTTAAAAGCTCAGCAGGGTCGGCAAAATCTCAAATCACATTCATAATCAGCAGTTGGTTCTTGAAGAAGTGGATGGCTTCAGTGCTTTTAATTGGTGGCATAAAAACGTTGCATGCCGTAGGCACGTCCTGTTATTGGTGGGTATTTGTTGGAGCCGTCCAGGCAGGTGATTTGAGCCTCATCATCAGGATGAAGAAAGAAGGCTACAGATTGGCGTGTTTTTGAGTCTCCAGCAGGGGGAAGCAAAACTCTGTGAGGCTGAAGGACAAGACACGTACAGTAAGATAACTTCACAGATGAATGACTTTTTAAAAATCGTAAATCATTCCTATCTAAACCCTAAATTACACAAGCATCAATTAAATATTCATTATTTAATTTGGATGGTTTTGTAATTCTTTCAGATAACAGTAGGACCTCTTATACACCTGACTTTTCAGTTAAACGCCCTTTAATGTTCTGCTCAACTGTGTTCTCTGTGTCTCTATTTCCTATTGAAAAATAAGAAACTGAACCTGTTTATAATATGAACCAGTGGCAGCATGTATGTGCTAAAGAGTGAGGGGACAAGGACGGCAACCTGTGGGACACTACAGGTCAAAGGGGCTACTGAGGAGGAGGCTTTTTCTTTTGGCATATTAAAGCATGTAAGGACATGTGAGAATTATGTAACTTAATACAACCATAAAAAAAAATCCAATAAAGGTCAAATAGATTTTCTTAAAACAAACTTTACAAAAAGGTTGAGTTCATGTAATTAAAATCAACTAATTCCATGAAATACAAAATTTCCTCATGAAATTATTCATGAGTCAGATTTGTTTTATTTCATTGTCTGAAAACAAAATGTGTCATTTTATGGTAAATTAAGAAGGTCCAGGATATTATATTATAAAATATAGGAAAGAAATAATACATGCAAAGACGTAATGTTTTTGTTTTCACTGTTGGACTTCTGTGTAAAACTCACTGCAGAGATAAACCGATCGTTGGTCCAGCGCTGCATCACGTCGGCAATATTGATGAGGACGGCTCCAGGGATGATGGGAACCGTGATAAAGTCACCTGAACATCCACGCACCTGTCAGATGAATAACAAGACTTCAGAGTTCTTTTTGTAGGGGCAGTGAACATTTTTTGTTAAATTTTGAAATCTTGAAAGATTTGCAGTGCATTTAAAGTTGAAGAGATGTCAGTGGGGGGTTACCTGCAGACCCTCATTCTTTTGAAACAACAGGGTGATGGTGCCCCAGTCTGTGTGCTCGCCACATCGTAACTGACCCTCCTTCACTATCTCATTGTTTAGTGGAGGATAGTAGAGAGGCCGCAGCGTTGAGCCATTCTCGTCAGCTGGAAGAGAAACAACACCAACACTCTTTAAAGTTGCCTGGTTTGTGATTATCACAAGAGTTTTCACCTGAGCGATTCTCAAAATCTGAAAAAATGAGATGTAGAGTAGAATATAACTCGGTATAAAATGGAAATACTCGAGTACAATGCAAGTACTGCGATTTTGCAATTAAATCAATTCCACCACTGAAAACCAGACAGAATCATGGTAAACAAAAAAAAGTCTCCATGTGACATAAAAACCTGATAATCAAAGCACGGAGCCTTAATTCTCTAAAATGACATACTGCACGAAGCCCAAAGTACTGACACAGGGATATGTGGGCCGGTGCTAGTAGAACCACCTCCAGCTCAGCACATGGAAAACCAGAGCGCTGTTGGTGGACTTCAGTGGGGGCAGACACACCTCACCCACACCAGAGAACATGTGGTCGTCTGCTGTGGCAGCAGCATCAACAAGCTGATGAAGAAGGCCAGTATCATCTGGGTCACTCACTCAAACTTGTGGAGGTGGTGTGTGAGCAGAATGATTTCTGTCGGATGACACCTCTCTCTCCAGGCCGGATGTTCTGACTGCACTGAGCAGCTCCTTCAGTGTGGGGCTGCTGCTTTCTACTGAGAACAGTTTACAGCAAATGCTGCCCTCAGTAGACTTTCTCCATCAATCCACATGTTCTTCCCAACAGCAAGACCTCTACATTATCATAAGAATTATGATAGCAATTATCTTTGTGCAAAAACCTCATCACCTGTGCCAAATACCGACTGTGTATAACACCTGTAAATAGTTTGCAATTCTGCAGTGTTGACGTACTGTGTTCCTAATGTTTTGTACAAACATCTTACTCTTCGCTGCTGAAATGTCTCCACTGTTGGACGAATGAAAGATTATCTGATCTGAACACCAGCAACAGTATCACAATCCACAGTGAGAAGGGGGAGGGCGGTGTTTTTAAACTTACTTCCTACAAAACGATGAGCGCGCAGGAAGACCTCAGGGTCCAGGGACAGACTGTGGGCCATCACCGTTAGAACCCGCAGACTCAGCTCTTTACAGCGCTTGAAGAAAGAGGTCTGGATCTTCTTGAAGTCCACTAAATCACCCAATGGCCATTTCTAAGGCAGTGGAGTAAATCATTAATTATAAATAATTAATTGATTCATTCAGACCAAACCTCTGATGATTGATATCATAAACAAATAAAAAGAATACATTTGACGTGAAGTCTTTAGAATTGGAGTAAAATGTACGCCTGGCAATTTTCTGTTTCTTATATGTGCCCGGATGTAACTCTTATTAACATATGATGGCTGTTAATATTGGCAGGCAGGTTGGCGTTAGGAATGTGATTAGAAATAAGAATTAGAATTACTTTTCTTGGGCAAGTAGACCACACAAATAAACTATCTAAGGGTTATTAAAATTGAGTAACTTCTTTCTATTCTTCAGTCAAAGAGCAGCAGTATAATAGAATTTGAGTAAATGTTCCTACTTCAATGACGTCACTTTTGGTGTATAAAATGAATAAAATCAAACTGTGTCATTGGGTCATTACAATGTCAGGGTGAAGTGAACAAATGTTGAATAACTCCTTCAGGTCTCCGTGTTGATTGGGATCCAGCCTGAAAAGCAATTTCAATTCTTAAAGTTTAGAATGAAAGGATTATGTGCAGGTAAGAATTATCCCGTGATCATTTTCTGATTCCTACCTCTCACACCCAAAAGACACCCAGCCATGTTTCACATTGTTGGCAACCGTTTTACAGCTGTAAGGTTGTTTCCAATGATTTGGCTGTTGGAAGAACTTCTTGGATATGTCCAGGACATGATCCACCTATAAAAAAAGATGAGAGGAGGGAAGATGCATGCCCCCTAAAAGAGCTTCAACAACATAAATGCTCCATCCAGTCATTTGTTCTTCTCACCTCCTCCTGGGTGATTCCAGTGTTCTGCAGGAAAAGAAAACCAACTTCTGTAAAAGCTGTTTTCACCTCTTGGCTCAAGTTTTGCATCTGCTCCTCAGTGACATCTTTCTCACTCAGACTGTAGGCGCCGAAGTCCACCACTGGGATGATCATTTTAAACACAGGAATTGTGTTTGAATGGAGATGGAGGCAGAATGGCAGGAGATGTCAAACCATTGGCTGCAAAACGTTATTTAAGCATGTGTCTGCAGCTGTGTTGATTTTTGTCATGTCATGTTTGCAGCTAATACAAATAGAGATAATGCAAACTACGTCAAAGCCCCTGGACAACTTTTGCAAAATAAGTGTTGAGGAGGAGGTACCGGTTGATCCGCATCATTTTGATACAACATTTGAGTTCTATGGTGAATAAACTGAGTTTGGACTGTCGGTTTATTGATACAAAGATGATGTCGGTAGGGTATTCTTGACTTTATTAATCTTATAGAGAGAGGTACACAAAATAAATGTGTGATTTTGGTTTCATTGATTATTTTGGTGATGAGTGGATGCAGATGGAGAGGAAGGCATTTAGTGAGAAGGTTAGTGCCATGCAAGTCATATCTAATAACAACTTATATCATTGAAATAATTTGCTCTTTCCTTTTGATTTGCAGCAGAGAATTATTAGATATACGATGACAAAGCCATTACATTACAACCAACACCAGTGCTTGATGTTGTGTAGGTCCCCGTTTTGCAGCTCTGACCCATTGAGGCAGGGACTTCATGAAAGCTCGGCGTGAGCAGTACATCCATTAAGTCTGAGAAAAAAAGAACGAGTAAAAGGGAAGAAATTTTAAAAAAGAAGAGAAAAAGATTATATTTTTATTTTTATTTATTTTAAAGTCCTAGCAATTGCAACATTGGGCCATCGTGGATTGGACGTGATTGTCGTGCAAATTCCTCAGATGCTCAGTTGCATTTAGATAAGTGGATTTCCGAGGCAAAGTCTGCGTTATCCTGCTGCAAGGGCCGCTGCCATTTGGGATTGCCTATTCCATGTTACTGTCTGCAACAATGTTTAGGAAGGTGGTATGTGGCATAAGAAGATCCACATGAATGGCAGGGCCCATGGTTTCCCAGCAGAAAATTGCCAAAAGCATCACACTTCCTCTCCCAGCTTGCCCTCTTCCCATGGTACCTCCTAGCACCATCTCCTGCAGGGAAGCTACAATAGTTACAATTGACTGCTGAAGCCTGATAAATAGGAAATTGAATGAATGAATTCTATGGATGTGACGAGTGGTGCAAATTATTATTTGCGACAAGCGCTATTATTTTTCATTGGATAGCTTTATATATGTATATCTATTTCTATCAAAAAACTCAAAATGAAAAAAACTTAATCCTTTAGTTTATCAGAAAATTGAAAAACACATAATCTGGACATGTGGGGTTTATTTTTAAGGGAACTAAAGCTTCCACCCAATTGAAGTGCAGAAAAAAAGTTTGCACTTTGCCTCTGAGATGGATTGGAGAAGTAGGAGGTTGCATAAAAAGAACTTACACAATTAAAGTGCAACTACCTTGACTTTGTACTTTATGAAAGAACATTAGTAAACATAATTATTGACCAAACAAAAATGTTGGACGAAGTGTGCCACAGGCCAAGTCATCTTGCAGTGAGAGCAGTGAATGTACTGCTTTGTACATTCTTCCTGCAAAATGCATTTTGGGGCCGAGGCCCAGACTGTGGACCATCACCGTTAGCACCTGAAGATTCAACCCTTTACAGCGCTGGAAGAAAGCTGTAAAGAAAGTGCCAATCTTTTGGAAGTCTGCTAAATTACCTGAAAAAAATATGGCAATAATTTGTAACTATGGATTTGTAATATATACTAATATATACACATACCATAAGAACGTCTAGTCTTTGAATTTGGTCTTAAAAGGATGACAGAGAATATTCACTGATCAGCCATGACATTGAAACCACTGATATTGTGTGGGTCCCCTTCTGTTACCATCGCAGTGCTGTGATGCAGTGTGGGATCTGAAACTTTTCCATCAGAACCAACATGAACTTTTTCATCATTTTGTGGGCGAGCCTTTTCACACCTCGAGCATCAATGAACCATGGTCACCCATGACCCTGTCACCTGTACGCTACTCATCCTTCCTGACACCACTTCCCTACGATTTGGAGTAGATGCTGATCTGGGTCATCATCCAGCACGACCGGTGCGGCGGTGGGTCAGTGATGGTCCCAGGACACAGATCCTTGGACAGTCTTATAGACCTCCAGGGGTTAGTCAACGGTAACCCCTGACTGCTGTTAGGTACCAGTATGAAATCCTCAGACCCACAGTCAGAACTTACATTAGTGCAGTGGACTCTGGGTTCCTCCTGGTCCAGGACAATGCCCGGCTTCATGTGACCAGAGTGTTTAGGCAGTTCCTGGACGATGAAGGTACTGATGCCATTGTTTGGTCCCCACAATCTCCAGACCTCATTCCACCTGAAAACCTCTGAGATGTTGTGTTTCGCGGCATCAGAGGCCACCATGTAGAACCACAGACACTCCATGAGTCCATTGAAGCCCTGATCCAGGCAAAGGGGATCCCCTGGGGCACCATCCTCCTTCTCATCAGGAGCAGGTCCAGATGATGTCAGGGGTTCCTTTAGGACGTAGACGTTAAAGGTGAAACCAACTACGGAGACACATTATGAGTTGTGATGAAATTCACTGAAGTTGGATCAGCCAGTAATTTCAGTTTTTCACTTTGATTCTGGGTCTGATTTAGAATCCAGTTTTTCAACTTGAATATTTCTCTCATTCAGATATGATCTGTAATTTCAGTGTTCCCTTAATGTTTCTCAGCGGTGCATTTCTTACTTCTCACTTTGTCCTATAGCAATGCACCAGATTTCTAAAAGATTGTCATGGGTTTGTAACATTGTCAAGTGAGAACCACATTTTATGAAATCATCCCAGTTTTCCCCAGATATTTTCTTTCGACCTATGACAACACGTAACGACACTACTTTGCTTCTGTGACCGAGGTGGGAGGTGAAGGAGAAGTATAAAGTTTCATCAAACAGAATTACACAATTTAAGTTCAAGTACCTTCGAACTTAATGATAGAACATCAGTAAATAAACGAAAGGTCCCTGGGTACCAAGGGTCGTCTCTCTAGGGTCAGATCCCATGCTCTGAAGTTAATTTTGTCTCTGCATGTACTTCATCCTGTCTTTATGGATTTTAAAAATGGACACCAAGTTATAACACATCATTTAGGGTCATAATAGATGAACTTAAACACATCAGTGGGTTGGATGCATGAAATTTAATCTGCACTCATTTTGAGCAGGAGAGCAGTTACGTTCAGATTGTGTGTCATATTGGGGTGATGTCAGAAAAAGACACAGGTGTTTATTAAATAATTAACTTTTGTAATGTGTGCCTGGTGAACACTTTTTTGCTGAGTAACTAGTCCTGTAGTGTTGCAATTATGTGACCTTTGGTGTGCATTCTTATCTCTAAATTGCTATCAGATCTGAAGATTCTTACCCCACACTCAGGATGTAGGAGAATTGTTTTCCAGCTACATTCATGTTAAATTGTGAGCCAAGAGCAGGAGTACTACATGTATGAAGATCAGTAGACATATTTATTAGACAGGAAAAATTGGTTTTATGGGTGTGTTCTGTCCCCTGGGTTCCTCTTGGTGGTGACAGACTAAGTAACTTGTGTCGTCCTGCAGGTGGATGATCGGGTAACCTGGAACACCTCTGGCGCCCAGAGTTCCTGTTTTACATCAGATTAATCTCTCTCTCTGCTCTTCCAACAGGCTACATGGTTTGGTTCTGCTGTTTTGAGTTTTTCACCTTACAACTTCCTCACAAACACACATTCTCCACTCATGCACACTTTACAACACTGACAGCTCACATCCATATTACAAGTACTTCGTTTAGTTGATTTGATTTGCACTAATTTGGTTTAATTGATTAATAAAAACTCTTGTTTATAGCGTATGGCGTGTCTCCCCTTTTTTGTTGTGGCCATCTGAGCCTGGTCATAAAAAAGGTGATAAGCTCCGCCAACCCCGTGACCCTGGTAAGAATATGCGGTAATAGATAATGGATTGATTTATGAGTCAGCCATGTTGTCATATGACAACATTTGTGTTTTCCAGCCCTTGTGCTTAGTCTAGCCAGACTTTTTTACCGTTTAATTTACAATGACACCAGCACAACCTCAATGCATAGATGTTTAAGAGTTCAGTTTAGTGGAGATACCAAGTCAGTGTGGCAAATTTTTATGGTTTTCATGAGACAGGAAGTTGTTTCTAACTGGAATGTCGTAATTACTATTAGATTACATTTTTATTGTGTGGTTTCCCTGTCGTGGCCTACAAACATATAGACTATGGAACTGACAAAAATGCACCGTTTTAGAGGAATAAACTGAGTTTCTTCTTGTATACAAGTCCCTGGACTGGAATCCTTTGTTTGGTTTGAATTTCACATCGAGCCTTAAGTTCATTATTTCTTGGAAGCTGAATAGGGTCAGAGCTGGGGCAAACTGACAAAGTGGAAATGAAATAACATTTGACATGTGAGAAAGATAAGATAATACGGGTGGCAATATTGAAGCCCTGTTTGATGTTTTTGTGACATCACAGCAGAGGGCATTGATGTTATGTTGATCAAAGAGTGTGTTACTCCCAATTTAAGCTACGTTCAGAAATAACTGTGCAGACGGCACCCTGGATGAAGCAACTTATTTGTATTTTATATTTTACATTTGGTATTCATCATTGTTTTGCGGGAATAAACTGAACTACTTCTGGTACGTAAATCACTGAATGTGACTCCTTAATTAGGGTCCGAGCACTAAAAGTGTGAGGACCCAATCGTTTTCATCATCATCCCTGAATGTTCAATATAACGTGATTCCAGGAGTTGAATAAATGACGAAGATGTCTGGGAAGAGATGTTATGACTGCAAAGCCAAGTTTGCAGAATCTACGCTAACATTATAATTATACTTTTTCCAAATTAACTTCATTTTTGAGGGCTTTTCCCATGCCCTAAAACTCATGAAACTTTTATGTATCAGTGGTGGCAAAGGATTTTGTATTTTATGGGTCGTGGCAAAATGGCTCCACAGTGCCCCCCAGGAAATTTTCATAAGACCCTACTCTTCGGAGTTATTTTCACATAGATGTATGAAATTTTGTACATATGTACTACCAGCAGTTTGTAGCATTGTCTGCGATTAAGATGTTAATGGTTGCTTGTTCTTAGTATCGTTGACCACAGGAGGGACATCCTCGCTCCCTCATGAGACATCAGTATTATATCTCTGCCAAGGTTGTTATGTTTTCAACCCTGTGTCTTTGCGCCTGTGCCAAAAAAAAAAAAGACAGCTGGGATCATTCTTTCTTTGTTATTTTTCATGAAGAAATGGAAAAAGGAGTGGTTAAGGGGTTGTGGGGTTTGTGTGTCTGGTTGGGCGGAGTTGGGGGCTCAGTGGGCCAACCAGTGACGCTGTAGTGGAAGGCGCAAGAGATGAACGGGTCCAGAATATTTGAGAGATACTCAGAGTTTGAGTTGTCGGTAGATCTAGCGGCTATTAATAACTCAGACATTAAGCGAGGAATCTGCATTCTCTTAAATATAGTGATCTGATTGATTCTGATGACAATAGAGTCTACCTTGGATTCTGTTGTCTACCTTGGGTTCTGTCGTGCCTTGGCGGAGGTTTGCGCTCTCTTTCTAGCTATCAAAATGCTTGAATAGTTGACCTGGTGCCCAGTTGTAGCGGTCTGATCAAGCCTCCTTGCAGCTTTAAGCTGCAGTGTTCAAATTCAACTTTGAAGTTTACTAGCAGCGGCAGAACGGCGGCATAATGGTAGGAAGTAGAAAGGAAATAAGATTGGGAAAGATAATAGGATCGACATTGAGCATCAAAAAAACATCAACTCCTTCTTTGATTTTTGTGACATCACGACAGGAGGCCTTGATGTTATAATGAACAAAGAGTGTTTCTTTCCCAATTTAAGCTTCGGCCCACATTCAGAGAGACATGTCCAGATGGTGCTTTGGAAAAAACAAACTTATACTGAGATTCCTCTGGTACGTAACTAACCGAATATGACCTCTTAATTCACCGAGTCACTACTCCCGGCGCTGGACATATGTAAAACAACAAAACATGCAGCAATAGCAGGGGATAGCCTTAGCTCTCTCAAGGTTGTCTTTCCTTAAACCATTTTGGTAGGTTCTACCAACTGCAGACCAGGAACAGCCAACAAAACCTGCAGTTCAGGAGTTGGTCTGACCCATATCCCATCCTTATTTGTATAGATATATATGTAAGTCAACGGGAAAGCAACATTAACATGAACTCCCTCAACTTCCTTAGATGTTTCTTTGAATTAGGAATGCTTTGCAAACACATTGCAAAACTAACACTAGACAGGACTAACTTCTGCCAAGGTAGCTCAGTTTCCACATTACAATTACACCGAAAAGATAGAGGTAGTCACCATTAACATTTGACCCTCATAATATCACTTTGACCATGAAATCCGGACTTTTCCACACCAAAATGTAATGGTTTCTTCTTTGATACGTGCTTACAGTTGTAAAAATCTGTCAAGTAGTTTATAACTTGTTAATTGAATTTCATATATTGTGCGTACTTTTTACTAGTTCTGAGCGTTGAGAATGCATGTGTCTTGAGGTTTGTATGAAATTTGTCCCCACTTTTTAGTAACTTACTGAAACTCAGTCCAAGAAGCTAAGGAGGAGGCTGTGAATCATCATTTAGAGACACTGCGGGTCGAGGGTACGAGGATATAATGTTGGCGCTTGAAACAGTATTCGAGTTCAACCAGAAAGAGCCCCTCCTTTCTAATCCACTGGGAGAATGGCCGCCGAGGTCCACCTCGTCGTCATCCATCAGCTCACTTGACACTGTCACTCCCCCTGAGCTGAGATCCATCTCACTCATAGCTCAAGACGTGTCGTCATCAACTTCCCAGTCTGCCAGAGGTCCTCCTGCAGTAGCTCCTAAACATAGGAGAAGACGTCTCCCAGTGTTCTCAGTGAAACACAATGGAGTAGGTCAGTTCTTCTTAAAACATATTATTCATTATGAAGAATAAGAATATAGTAACCTTTTGTGACAGTCTCTTTCAGACACACAGCATTACATTATCTCATATTTTAAGCACGTTTAATGATAGAAAGGTCAACATATGAATATAGTAAAGATGTAGAAATGTGATTTCGGAAAATGTGATGAATATTTGTTTCCTTATTTGAACAGCCAAAAAGGTCAGTGGATACAGGCTCATTACAGCTGAAGGCAAGATGGAGTATCTGGTTGACCGACTGACTTTTGTTATCAAAAACATGAATACAGTTCAATCCCCGGCATACCACCTGAAAACATCAGCTCTGAAGACACCTATCAATCCTCCAGCTGTGCAAAAACCTCCCCCCCCTACAGATACAGACAGCAATGGTAGGACAATCCTGCATCCTGCAAAGACTATCCATGAAGGTAACAAGACTGACAGTCCACGCAAGCTCCATAGGGCTGACAGTCTTATACTTGCGAATCGGCAACCACTGGATAACCCTGTGAGGAGCCTGAATCTCTGCTTGAAGCAGCTCAGCTCTCAAGACTGGTAAGAATCTGACACTGCACAGGAGGGCAAGAGATTCTCCACATGCCCATATCTGCAATGCCGACAAATTTTACCATCAGACATGAGCTCAGTTCAACATTGCTAAGCTTTATGATAAGTTCACACCGAACGAGACGTGAATTTTTCATGTGGAACAATTACAATTAAAGTTTTTGCAAAGCTGCCGGTCGTCTTAGATTTATGCCAGATGACGTGAATAACGTGATGAGAAGGACATTGTATCAATTCACATCAATTACATCATTCTAAATATTTGCGTGATGTAATGACTTCAGTCATCAGTTTTATTTTTAATGTTTTTAAATCCAGTGAGTTCGGCTCCCCCAGGCTTGTGTTTTATTTCCCATTCTTTTCTCTGTCTGCACTGATAACATCTCCTGTTGGCGTGACGGAATGTCACTTTTTAAATATGCAGGTGACATGGTCCTAGTGGCTCATCTGACACCCATGCTATGTCCAAATACCAGCAAACAGTTAACAACCGCAAAAAAGTCACAAAATGAGACTCCAGCTGCTTAGGAAACTTTGGACTAATAATGTCAGCAAGGACATTTTAACTGCAATTTATTGCTCACTTATCGAATCCATCCTCACATAGATCCTGGTTCAGCTCCCTCACCATCAAACATAAAATTTACGTTTAACCATTCAGGCCAGCAAAATAATCGGTCCACTCCACAATCCGATCCGTGTAGCCGAGAGAGAGAGCGACGCAATAACAAAAACATCCCATGCAGCATGCCGTCAATACGAGAGCAAAATGGAATGCCACTAAAGTAAGTTTGATCGACAACGGTTATAGCAGAAATGTTCATAGTAATGTTTTCGAGCGAAAAGCGACTTCTGCCTGTTCGGCTTTGTGACGATTGTCGACGGCAGATGACGTCAAAGTTGCATGAATTCTGATACGACTGTACACACTTGAGGCATTGCAAAATGTCCGACGTTTGTCAGATTTACGACCACATAGGGAAGTGGCCAAAATCGGATCGGTAAAAGATCAGATTCTATGTGGTTTGTGCTGTTCACACTGCCCTTAAAAGGTCCTTTGCAGTGTGTACGTAGCCTAAAAAATGCATAAACATCATAAACATCCATGGCTGGGGCAAAGGCAGTACGGTAGTCCTCCACATATCAGAGTGTTCAGATGGTGTTTTCCATGGTGTGAATGGTGGCTTGGGTTTTGCTGCACGCTGAGTCATCAGGCTAAATAGAAAGTTACTATATAAGTACTGTTGAGATTGTTGTGTTCCTGTATTGAACAATCTCTCCTTCCTTCTCTGCAGGAAAGAAAAGGAAGAGGGCCTGCTTGAGGTCCAGGCGCTGGTGCAGCACCATCCAGACACACTGATAACCCGACTTTATGACGTCTGTGTGGCTGTAACAAGTGAGGTACTGAATACATTTGCCTTTTGATTTTTACTGTTCTCCTTTGTCTCAATCTGCCAATGAGTGAGTACAGTCCAGTGTATCTAGACGTATGACCACTGAGTGGTGATGTTCTTTCTAGGTTAAAAACCTTCGCGCTGCACTGGCCTGTACAGCAATGGAAACCCTGGCTTATCTGTTCATCTATCTGAAGACGGACATGGACACTAAGGTGGAGCATGCAGGCATTGCTGTGCTCCAGCGAATACCAGCGGCATCAAAGTTGGTACAGCAGTATGCTAACAAGGCACTGGAGGCCCTGGTGCAGAGCTGCAGCCCAGGCCAAGTTCTGAAAATGCTGTTGGATCCAGGGCTGAGGTAAGTCAGAGTCAGAATCCATAAACAACTGTAGAAACAGGGGAATTTAGAGGAAATGAAACAAAGTGGGTAGTAATATTGTTTGTTCTACAGCCACAAGTCAGCTGTAGTGAGGGCCAGTGTGTCCCAGCAGCTCCACCAGCTGGCGGACGTGTTGGAATCCGATGGAATTTTTGCAGAAGGAAAAAAGTTCACAGAGACCTTCGTTACGGCTGTCAGAAAGATGACTCTGGACGCAGCTGCTGAAGTCAGGTCAGCTGTAAAACAGTGAATTTAGTTCATGAGGGTCAGAGACACATGGTCTGAATGAAGACTTCTGTCTTTTTTGTCTCTATTGATAATTTTTTCAAGAATTGCATCTTTTTACAGGCCCCATGGTCAAGCCATTCTCAGGGATCTGGCCGTCAACAAGGACTTCATGAGGATATGGAATTCATTGACCCCGGAAAAAGATCGGCATACGCTGGAGAGGATCATGAGGAACAACAGGATGAAATAACAAACACACACGCCAGTTTACAGGACAGCATGACGGTGCTCTGGATGGCACCTAAACTGACAGACTGGCCGTTAAAGAAAGCTGCTGCAGACTCTACTGCTTGAAAGAGGACGCACTTTCATTAACACTACAGAGCTAGAAACCTGCAGAAAAACCGGGGATGCTCCGACGCAGTCATCTATCCCCGAGCTCTAACTTTATAGGTCCGGGTTCTCCTTCCAGGGGAGAAAGTTTTCCAAGGACCGTGTCATAATCATAAAACAGATTAAGAATATGTTTACTACCATTTATAGTCTTCGATGTCATCGGAACTATATGTATTGCAAAGCTCTTGAAATATGAATTCTTCGGACTTGCTTCACAGTGTTAAACAGAAACTTAAATTTGAATCATGTTTTATTAAAATTCCATTCAGGCTCAACTTGTCAATATTTTAAACAAGCAAATGGGATGAGGGGGGGTGGGGGCAGATGTAGGGAGGACGACTGGATACAAAAAGCACTCAGAGAACGCAAACCTCCGCCAAGGCAGTTATTTGCAGCCTCTATATCTACCAAAGCCTCCAACAAACTGAGTATACTCTTAAACCGGTCGTCCTTTGTTCCTCCCACTTCAGCGTCTCTGCTCAGCACAATGAGCCTTAGATCCACCCCACCACAACAACCCCCTTTGTTCATTTCTTCATATGCTGTAAAATAACGAAGATATATTTATCCAAGCTGTCATGGTTTTGCACAGGTGAAAACATGTTTAGATGAACTTCAGAAGCTTTATCTCTGATTCAAATTTGACTATGGACCGCAAACGGCGATGTCACTGCCCAAAACGCAGTAGTTATTCTAAATGCTGCAAAAAAAACATGTCTCTTGTCACTAAAATGTCGTTATCTCTAGAATATTCCAAAACCTACATCTGGGTCTCAGGTTTTTAAACTGCTATCGCTCCAGTATTAATTCATCTATTAAAAAAAAATTTTCACAGCACTCAGAGCGCAAACCTCCACCAAGGGCCAAAACGTACCTCTGAACCTACCTCTCTCATACTCTTCATGTCTTCAGCATGTTTTTTTATTCCTTACTTTACACTCCTAGACTTTGAGCTCCACCCCCAAAGGAACATAAAGGAATAGAAGGGATAACGGTATCAATAATGGACAAAAATGCTCAGGGGTGAAAACATAACTTCCTTGTCGGAGGCGTATGTCAACATTGAATGTTTATTACTGACAATGTAAATCATGTGTGACCGGACAAAGACAATTTAGGTGAAAACATAGAACACGAAGAGCGAGAACGTTTTCCAAGTCGATTCATTGATTGTTTTTATTTCTCCAAAATGCTTTTTGTGTCGACTGAATGGCCCCTAAAGTCTCTGCACTAGCGATGGCAGTGTCAAGGGAATAACAATATTACATTCAACAAGTATCTTAACTAAAATGATTCCAGTGATGTCATCATCTTCGCTTCAGGACGATGTGTGTGTGTGTCGTCTATCATCTGCCCATGGACTGAGGCTAAATGACTGGTAGGAGTCGCTAAACCATAACAGTTCTCAGAGGAAAGAGATATCCCTTTGTTTTTTATACTATTGATCTACTGGAGTGAACGATCCACGATACGATCCAACCATCGAAATCGGCCTGCACCGAGTTTTATTTGACAGATCTTCAGTTTAAAGATATCATACCGGTGTTAACTGAAAATTTGGACATTTGACAAAAGAATAATACTGTTAAACAGTTGTTACTGTAAAGTGTTTTTTAGCTAAACTAAATTATCACACAAAGTGGAATTATTTTCCGAAATAATCATTTAGTTTAAGGATCCATACGCTAATTCACTCTTTTCTTACAGTATTTCATATTTGCGAATAAGGTTTAAGTTTAAAGCTCCTATTGAGACCCAAATTGCTAAAAGTGTATTTATAATTATCTTATGAGTACACGGGTCAAAGAACTCAGGGCCCAGATGTATGAGGGATGGCATGCCTTCATAGAGTAACTTGAGGCACCGCTGGGATCATTCTGGATGTATGTCGAGTTTCTAGCCGTGCTGTTATATGGCTTTATCAGTGAGCCGGGCAAAACACAACCATCATGCAGAGATGTAGAACACTGGTAAACAGACTGACAAACTGTCTGTGTGTCAATTAACCTAGTCAAAACTCTTAATTGTAGATATCTACAATGTTATTTTGGCAAGCTCTAATTAGAGCTGCATTTAAATTCTGACTATTCATAATTCAAATTTAACAAGAGTTCTATGTAGTTCTTTTCAGACATCTTGAATTTAGTTTTGACAAGTCAGTTTGACAATTTACTGTAGATACTGGATTTATGACTCGTCACAAAGATATAGTAGAGATTTACAATTATAGTTTAGACTAGGCGATGCTGCAGATGACATCGCAGATACACTTGGTCCAGTCCAGAATTGTAGGACATTTTCTGTCCCATCCATGAAATTTCAAATAATCCACTAAATAAAATGCAGTTTTAATTTTTCTTGTCCTGAGACAAAATAGAAATATACTTTTAAACACCAAATAACTCTCAAACACCTATTAAATTGTATGTCAAATACAGCAGTTATAATACATTTTAAATCCTAAAACCTATTTAGCCTAGAAGAAAAAGAAAACGGTAAGTCCCTGGAAATATCGTCAAGCAGTTTGCCAACAGCATGAGTAGACCAAAGCTATTTCCTCTTGTATTGTTCATATTTTTATAATATTTTCAGTCTTGATGGAGTGTGTCACACTAACCTATGCAATTGATTGATTGAAACTTAGAATATAATAATAATAATAACGATGATGGAAAACTCAATAAAACCAAGGTGCAGAATGTTTTAGCCATTAAAGCATCAATCCTTCATAATGAAAATGTTAGATTTTCATTTAGAAAAGCATTTAGTGCAGCTGCCTACAAAAAGAAAATGAAGTTGCAGGCAAAAATAAGGACATAGCAATGAGCTGTAGATACAAAAATACATTAGATAGTAATGTTTCATATAAAAACATGTTTTGGTTAAGTTTTGAACAGACAATAGGGTGAAATATTTGCATATTTCTCAAATGACAAAGTTAAAGGAGATTACTGCATTAGGACACAGATGGAAACTTAATTTAAAAAAATAGTGCACTGCTTAGTGAATACTTATGAGTTTTGCAGACTCATATCACATATAGTGTGATACTTTTTTTTAAAGTGGCACCACAAAAGACAGGACATTTGCGCATTCCTTTATTTGATATTTTAATTTTCACTCGTTTTCAGCACATTAAATAGATTTACTTAAATACAGACGAGAACAGTGATTTATCCATTTTCTTGAGAGTCAAAGTTCTCTCCGATGCAACATTCCTTATCCAACCCACAGCTTGGCACAAACCCAAGCCACTTCCTGCATTTGGAGGAGACTCTTCTGTGGCCTCAACAAACTCAGCCGGGTGTGAGGTGGGGCTGAAGGTGGGTGTAGGAGGTGGTGTCAGGGACACGTGGTCCAACTCATCATCTACGTTCCACGTGAAAGGAAAGCTGGAGGTGGGCATAGCTTCTGGGGTCATAGGGCGAATGTGTGCGTCCTCTTTTCCCTGATCGCAAAGGTTTAGTCCTAATGGCAGGCTTGTACATCGGCGCAGTGGTGTCACCCTAAAAAAGCACAATAAAATTTCCTGTCAGAGAAATTACGCAGATGCCTGAGAGCCGGATAATCCCACAGAAGATTTCAATTATCCTAACTATTATTATAAGAATACAGCCGTTTAAGATCCTACTAGCAGACGTTAACATCATACCAGCAGACGTGGATCATCCTGACCTCCAACCGGTGGTTTGAATTTGTTTTCACCGCACAGTGAACTTTACATCTATAGAGTGGTCTACAAACCATACATGCATGGAGAGTATAAAGTTTTATATTCAAAAAGCTTATTGTCAAACAAATTAGAGAGAAGAAAAAACAATAATCAATGATATTGTTCATCTTGTGATTACTGTCCTTTCACGGTTTTCTCATTGTTACATGTTAAATAGTAAAACACAAAGCACACAAAACACTTTATAGTAGTGAAGTTTTATTGAAGAGTATGATAGTTAAGAAAGTTGTTCCCTGTTACAACTGTGTAAAGTATCTGTCTTGATTGCTAAACAATATGCAGAAAGTTTTATAAAAAAAAAGAAAAAGAAAAAATAACCTCAGGCCCTCTTACTGAAAGAATATTGACATTATATCAAAGTGTGTCACAGCTGACGGGCTGAATATCATGTAGACTTTGCTCAGCTGAGGCCTCGTAATCCATCCTGGGTCTTTCCGGATGATCGGAGTGGTTTTATCCACTGGTGTGATGAGAGACAAGAGTTCTTGATGGTCCACGTGTTAGTGGAATCAGAACCTGTAGTTGGATATCAAACCCTTCTTCAGACTGGACAGGGATGGTTATCCTCACCTCGTCCCCACATAATGCAGGGTCCAGCTTTTGTAATAACTCTGTAATACAAAAAGAAAAAAACATTATGCCCACCTTTATTTTCACCAGTTTTTACATTTACACTAATCATTTTATAATATCTGCATATTATTCATTAAAATGGTCACAGCAGTCACTCCATACTCCACTAGCTATATAATGGCTCCATACATTTTAACTTTGTGACATTTTCCATAAATGCATGTTAAACTTCTCCTGGGCTGGTTTTACTTTAATGTTTATGTGTCACATAAAGCAGTTCAGCAGCAGGAACATAACTTCAGATGTTACTATAATAACCACTGAGCCTCCACATCCTAAAAAGAGTTAGCGATTATTTTTGCGTGATTTATGTAACAATGAAGATTTCTGTTTGTTCTATAGCCCTGAATACGGTATGGTGCAGATTTACTAGACATAAAGAAGTGAATGGGCCGAACTTCGGAGCTGGGATGAGGTTTTTGTGGGGAATCCCACTGTCAGTACATAATACCAATAAAGACGCTGAAAACGTCTACACACATTCTGTCTCTCTCTATCAAGAGTGTTGATAAGATGAAGTTTATCTCACAAGCATTCCTCAAAAAAATTGATCGCCTTAGCTACACACTAGAGCTAAATATAAATACAAAGTCGTCCTTCTCGTCTTCGTTTTTCCGCTCACGTTATAGAGGAGTGATAACATCAGTCCCTTTAGCTTCTAATTGATAGAAAAAACACAGTAGAACAAAAGTAAATAATTACATTACCTCCTCTGCAGCGTTATTGTTGGTCCAGGCCCCTCAGTGTGGAAATCTGTCAGTGCTTTTTATCTCATCCAGGCAGAAGAAACAGCTGGACGTCATATTAAAAAACGTTTCTGGTGTCTCCAGGTGAGAAATTTCTAGTTAATCTCGGGCACGGAGGTGATGGAAGGATCAAAGTGGCTCTTTGCAGAAGACAGCGCAGCAGTTTGTGTCCGTGTTGGTTTCCCTCTGCATGATACTCAGAGCTGCGGACTATAGAAAACAATTGCTGACTTCTCCCAGAAGAAATGGTTGGAAAGAATCAGCAGCGGAAGGAGGAACACTGGTGTGGTTTAAGTTTTTTATTAATTGGCCTGATTCATGAAGACATCAGTAGACTCTATTTTGAAAGGACCACCAGCTGAAATCGAGTCACGTGATTTTTGATGCATTTATTATAAGGAAGTCATGGATTGGTCCATTTAACTCTTTGTGGCCCAGTGTGTCCTGTGAGATTTTTATTCATAAAATAAGATTATTTTTTGTAATGTGAAACATGCTTTCCAAGATTGTTTTTCTTTTGAGACATAAAAAAAATAAGAAATACAACTTTAAAACAAGGTTATTTATTTTTTCACCTTCTTGTGATTCTTTTAAGCAGTGCTGAAGTTTAATTTGGACAATTTGCTCAAAAGAAATCCTCTGATGTTTAATTTATGATATGCTTGTGATATACAAACAGGCAAGAATTCCAAATTGCCTAACTCTAAAAAATATTAGAATTCATCTCAAAAGCTCAGCTGAGATCAACTACAACCAGGACTAGTGCGACGGTCTGCACATTTATGTAGATCTGGACATGAGACATGATCAGAACTCTCCATACCTGTCAGAGTCCCTCACTTCGCATTTCCAAGCTTGTTTGTAAATGTCTCCGGCCATTCCATAGAGCCAGTTCATGTCCCTCGGTACCACTGGGATCCATTTCACAATTCTGAAAGGACAAGGTTAATTAGTAACTATTGGTCGTGGTTGAAAGACGCTCACATACAATAGTCCATATAAATAGAATCAGTACTATCACTAAAGAAAAAAACATTTAAACCCTACATTCAAATGTTACTTTGTTAAAAGCTGGAATAGTAGAAATTAATTGCAGTCAAGAATGAAAGTTCTCATTGTAAGAACGAGATAACTTTATTTATGTTCTTTGTTCAAATGTGTATGTTTTTCGGGACGTTAATCCTCCAAATTAATTGCAAAATGAAATTGGAAAAGAGGAGAAGGATAGGAGGGAATAGATAAACGGAAATATATCCTATGATGGTAGATTAAAAGAGATCTGCGAGAAAAATATCTTTGCAAACTACTCTTTTGCTAAAAGCAACAGCTTTTAGCTTAATAGTATTTTGGTAGAGTTACTAGTGGAGTAAAAGATTCCTCCTGAGAATATAGTGTGATATCTAAGTCATCACTAATCAACAACTTATTTTGACAACCCTGGCCTTCGTGGTATCTTTACAGATACTCAATAATACGAAGACATACAGTACAGACAACTGTGTATTGAAAGATGGATATAAAAAGAGTGTAGGAGCATCAATTAAGAGAAATAAGAGGGTTACATCAGATCAGACTAGGTAGGCAAAGCTGAAGAGATGCTTTTCACGGCCGGATTCAAAGGATTGAAGAGAGTAAAGACTTTGAGACACCATTCAGATAAAATTCAATTTAAACGCAAAATAGTGTGATTATCCTTTTGCCATTATGTTGGGCAATAAGCATTTGTATCTAAATGATAAATTAAGACAAAACGGTCTGTTTTTCCTTTAAGAAACTCATGGCTAATTGTAATTCTTGTAAACTGCGTATTTATCTGTGATGACTTTTAACTAATGATAATCAAACCAACAAAAAAACTATGAATAATTAAAGCTCTTGCATACCAAAAAGCACCATTCAAGAATGAGGTTGTTGTGCATTGAAGGTTTTAATGAAAAATATTGAAAAGTATTGCTGCAGAAATGAAACCAACCAGCAGAATGAGCTGACCAGTAACCATAGAGACAGAAAAAATAAAAACTATCAAAATCCCTCAATAGCTAAAGGCGCCATTTCCGTACTTTGTTGCTGAATATTAAAACATTTTTTGAGTTATGGTCCAGAATCAAAATGAGACACGGGCTAAAGGTCAAAGAATATTTGCAAAACACTTATTCATGGAAACTTAAGAGATGATTTCAAAGTGGTATTAAAAGATTAAATGCTTGTATTTTGTACCTCTGGGCTAGAGAGTAGGCCGACTCCATGGGTCGAATGGTGGGGACCTGCAGGTAGGAAGTCATCTTCTTTGGCAGGTACTCCGTCACATGGGACAAGAGACCCCCAGCACTATGAGTCTCTTTACAGCCCTCACACAGCACTGACAGAAAAACAGTGAAAAGCATATATTAACTTTCATACTGCATTGAATGAACTGTTTCGGTTGGTTATTTAGTTTTGCGGTTTCCCTACTAATCACACTACAGCTGTCACCCACCCTTTCAGAGACTGTCCTCACCCTTTCAGAGACTGTCCTCACCCTTTCAGAGACTGTCCTCACCCTTTTTGATCTTGACTGGGAGGTTTTCTATGAGCTGTGGGTCGAGCCAACAGTGATCTTGCCGAGGCGTTTCTAATCCTTTCTGTGGTTCGACCGGATTAGACTCCCCAGTTTCAGCTGGCTTCATCACCGCCTCACAACAGGGAGCTTTGGGTACATCCATCGCCATGCTTCTCAGAGGACACTCGCTGCCGATCAGATCTGTGACGGGAAAATAAGTTGGAGATGGCTTCTTAAATTTCCTGCAGTCACCCTCAGTGACGACCAGAAAATTTCACCAGCAAACATAAATATTTAATGATGAAGTCCTTACTGTTTTCTTGCAGGAAGCGAAGAGCATCTCGGTAGCCATTATCGCAGATTACAGCCATTGCCTGTAAAATTCAAAGCTGCTTAATTAGAATGAAAGATGAATCAATTTTCTATTGAATGTTTCAGTGGTTCTCAGTAAACCAGGTGCCGCTTAGAAAAACCTCCAGCGGCTCTGTTGTACTCCTGGTTACACAAATATTAACTTCATGAATCAGAAATGTTGTTAATGCAATCTGTATGTTGTCTGATTTTAGATTTTAATAGTCTATTCTGTAACTGGTATATTGTCACTTATCCGTTACTCACCTCAGGCTCTGGGGGGAAGAAGGAGCTGGTCACTCTGTACATGTTCTCCGAGTTGACCTGGATGCTCACATTATTGAAGCGCACCTCGTGGAAGTTGAGGGTGCTCCCTCGCGGGCAGAGATCACTCTCACCGGCATACGCAGAGATTGTGATCGTGTTTCTCAGGTGACATCGAGGCAGGTTATCACTGGCGGCGCCGTCCACATAATGCTGAGAGGAAAGCAGCATGTAGGAACAGAAGTTTTTTTTGGATGGATGGAACGCGCAGGCAGAGAGCATAAAGTTTGAAGTATTTAAATGAAACACTGGCCAGGTATAATAAGAGAAGAGGGGGTCCACATACAAGCGTTTTTGCTCGCGATTAGTCTGGAAACCTTAACGTGGATTAGCACTAAACAATGAAAACGTCTTCAAAGTTGAAACAGTTTACGGATTAAAGTTTAAACTTGTGTCTAAAAGTTGTGAGCAAATAGTGGCATGTGGATTTGGGTCCATCAGTCGCATGATGGAGACAGTGAGCAGGTTTCAGGGATTCTAATTAGCACAGGTGTCTTAAGTTGAATGACTTGCTCTCCCTTCCTCCTCAAGGACCTGTGGGAGAGACAAACAGAAGAATTCCGAGAGATAGAGAGCTCTATATCCCTGTGCATGTGTGTGTAAAAATTAAAACGGTTGCCTGCAAAGTCATCGGTGCATTGAGCTCTACCCCTGTGTGGACTGCAGATTTGAGCCGTCCTTCCTCTGAATCATCACCTTCAATAACAATCACAGTATCATCCTGACAGCAAGAAGTCTACGACGGGACGAGCTGTTCTGAGTAGCATACATCATATCAAATACAACTATTGAAGTCATGATGGCTGCCCGTGCAGAAGCTCAACTTAGCCACGCTAGTTTGAGCTGGATGTGACATTTAGAAACGCAGCTGGGGCAAAGTTTTATAACAACTGAACTCATTCTATTCCCTTTTCTTCTACTTATCCAAAGTCAGGTCGTGTTGGCAGTAGGCTAAGAAGGGTATTCCAGACATCGTCTCATAAGCAACACTCTCCAGCTCATCCTGGGGGATCCCAAGGTGTTCCCGGGCCAGAGGAGAGATCTAGTCTCTGGCTCTGCACTTTATGGATGAGCCCAGCCCCCCAAGGAATGAAGCTCATTTCAGCCAATTGCATCCATGACCTCATTCTTTTAGTCATTACCCAGAGCTCATGACCACAGGTGGGGGTTGGAACGTAAACATACTGGTAAACTGAGAGCTTTGCCTGACAGCTCAGCTCCTTTATATTCACCACAACAGTCTTATACAAAACCACCATTACCGCTAAACGCACACCGGAACCACCTGTCCAGCTCATGCTTCATTTTCCCATCACTCCAGCACAAGTAACTTAATTTCCTCGCTTAACTTTACTCCTCGCTTAAAACAACTGCATCGCGTTGGAACAAACACAGGATAAATTGTTCACAGCGTCATAGAGTTATTTACTGGATAACATCTACTGAAGGTGACACTTGAGATCAACACTGCAGTGTTTGCACACAATTTAGTTTCATTCAAACTTCCATCTGGATGCTTTTTAAAAAGAAAATAAGGGTCAAACCTGGTCAGATTATTCATTTGTGTATAAAAATGTTCCTGTTCATGGGTGTAGATTAATCACGAGCATTAACTTAATTAGATGCCAAAGAAGCTGCATTCAGTGTCTGCTGTTCATTTTGCAGGTTCAAGATAAAGTCAGGCTTTACTGTGACGGAGTGTCTGAGGCTCTCCAGAAACTCCTTTACATGTACAACTTTCCATGTCCCATCTTAAGTACAATGGGTTGCTGGTTCACTCACCACTCCGCGGTAAGTGGGTGGAATGACACCACAGTAAAATGGGACGAAGCAGCTGCATATGACGGCCTGGAAAAGGCATATAATACTTCATATTAGCAAGAGAAACACGGACACTGCACAAATACTAAAAATGGAGAATGTTTTCTAACACAAATTTACTTTAGCATGTCGATGGAGCTTAATATATTTTCCATTCTGCCCTAGTTCTAGAATGCAAGATTAAATCTGATATGACAATAAACCTGAAAAAAAAAAAAAACTATTACGACACCAGTAAGAACAGATTGCCACCTATCTCTGCAGTCAGCTTTTTCGCCACGGACACAAACCACTCGTCGCACTTTAGCAGGTAATAATAGTGATAATGAAGACACTGAACTGTCTGAACTATACAATTTTGGTTTGTGAGGACCCTAAAATAAACATCAGCCTTTTAATTATATAGTGTAAACAACTTTCTGCCTTGTAATTTAATGTCATATCTGAGAGAATTCTGGATTAGAGTCTGGACTCCAAAACTAGAAAATGTACCTCGATGAGCTCCTCTCTGGTGTCAAACTCCGACACTAGAACATTCTTCCAGTCCGACACTCTGGTCAGGGACACACAGAGCTTCCCAGAGGCTCGAACATGAGCGTCTTCTGGAAGGCTCGCCAACAGAGAGTCCTTCACTATCTGCACCAGGTTGTAGGATGGGTGGAGAGGCCCCAGACTGTGTTTCCTGGCCTCTTTGGCCAGGTATATTAAATCCGCGCAACACGACTCTGCACAGAGAAACAGCTTTTGTAGAAACTAGATTGGGGATCCAATAATGTAGACATTTTTCCATGCTTACAAGGTCAGACGTAACACAATGAACAGGGACTTTCTGAAGAGTCCTGACTGTATACGTCAAAAATACGGAGGGATTACTTTTTAAAAGGTGGCACATTGATTAGCCATAACATTATAGCGTTAGGAGAAATCCAAATGATCTTATTTCATTGACCCCCGTCATGTGGGTTGATGTTTTGGGAGCAGGAAAAATGGACAAGCGTGACTGAGGGTCTTAGACAAAGGCCAAATTGTGATGGCTAGACAACTGGTCAGAGAATCTCCAGATTCAAAAAGAATCTTGTTTCTTGCTGAAATAGTTAATGCTGGTTCTGAAAGAAGCAGACTAGCAGAGCACTAGAGCTTGCTGCATGTTGGGGCTGTGTAGCCGAAGACCTGCCAGTTTTCCCATGTTGACCCCTGTCCAAAGTCCAAACCCCTACAATGATTCAATGTAGGTGTCAACATCAGCATAGGAACTGGACCATAGACCAATTGAAGAAACTGGGCTGTTCTGGTGTATCATGTTTTTTTTTACTTTTCACCGTATGGACAGTCAGGTACAGTGCATAATTGTCATTTACCTGTGGAAAGATGGCCCCAGGATGCATTATGGGAAGAGGGCTAGCAGGGGGAGTCAGTGTGATGCAGCGGTCTGCTGAGAGACCTTTGGTCCTGCCATTCATGTAGATGTTATTTTGACACATGGCACATATCTGAACATTGTTGAAGGCCAAGTACACGCATGCATTCAAAATGATAATGGTTGTGGTTATGGCCTGTCGGCAATATAATGTGCCCTACCACGTGGAAAAAAAAGTTCAGGAATGGATTGAGCAACACAACAGTGAGTTCAAAGTTTTCACGGACGTGTGGGATGTGCTGAACAAACAAATTCCATCCGTGGATGCCCACCCTCCTATCTTAAAGAATCTGCTGTGTGTCTTTTGGTGCCAGATACCAAAGCACACCTTCAGAGGTTCTGCGCCGCAGTAAAAACCTACCTACATAATATTAAAGAGGTACTTATAATATTATGGCTAATCAGTTTGTGTAAGATGACCTAATTTCAATTGAAAATTATGTTTTAAATATTTTTTGGGCTATTATATGGCTGTTTAAACTCCAATTTTACCATTGTGATGAAAGTTAAAGGTTTGTTTGCACTTTCTTTACCTAATCGTTTTGATTCTTAAAATCACTGATATCCAAATGAGAAACAATCAAAGCTACAGTGGCGGGATATTCTCTTAAAGCTAACACATGGGAATGAAAAAACTTGCATAAAACTCAATTTTGAGTGAAAAATTAAAAAATATATATATACAATAATAGTTAAAATGTAAAGTAGACAAAAGTTTTGTGGTACAGGAGATTTATGCTGAATTTACATCATCTAATGAAAACGCTCTCTATTGTGTCATTCCCATCACGTTCTTACTTTTTAACAGCGTAACGTGTACCGCTCACCTAGGGGTATTCCAACACAGAGAACAGTGGCCATCAGAGCTCCTGCAGACGCACCAGAGATCTTTGTGGCATCTTCAATGAAGCGAGGGAACCGTTCAAGGAAACAGCTGGTGGCGCCAACATAATAAATACCCATAAAACCACATCCGGCAAAGGAGATGCTCCATTCTTTCTTCTGATCAAACATCTTCCAACAAGAGTCAAGAATTGTCCACCATACAGAATGCAAAGTAAAGTGTAAATAAAAATGCCAGGTGTAAACTGACACTTTGCCCCCACCTCACCTGCAGCGGCCGTCCAAAGTCGTGAAAGTAATCAATTGTTACGTAATTTCGCGTCGTGGGACTATCCTCTTCTATTGGCTGGTAGTGTCACGTGACCACATGATGAGCTTTTATTTTGGTACTTCCGTTGATGTCAGTATTAATTTGCAATTTAGCTAAATATTAAATTTTTGCTCTAAATATTTAGGTTCAACATTAAGATTTGGATTTAGATTTAACATTAAGGTACAGCAATTGGATATTTAACATTTAGATTTAATATTTACATTTAGATTTAACATTTAGAAAATAAAATAATACGCTGTTTGGAGAAGTAACATCCAAATGTGACTACTGCTGCCTTTGCTTGCTTTGATGTCCCTTTGGAGGAGGAGCTGGGGGTTAGTTTTCAAGGGTTCCTTTGATTTTCCTTTGGGGGTGGAGCTAGGGGCTCAGTGTACCGAACAGAGACACTGAAGTAGAAAGTGCAGGGGACGAGCGGCTAAAGAATATTGTAGAGATACTCAGAGAGTTTGTTGGAGTTGTGAGTACATTTAAAGGCTGGTAGTAACGCAAACATTAATGGAGGAAACTGCAGGAATTTTTCCTAAACCTTGGGTACTGTTGTGCCTTGGTGGAGGTTTGCGCTTTCTATGAGCTTTTTCTTGTTATTATCTTGTTCCACCTGTGAAACGGGGAACAAAATAATATTCTTTTGAATTAGGACTTGAAAAACTTTTTAAGTCAGACAACTCATGAGAAAGAGGGAACTTTGGAGAGTTGATGTCACACTGAAGTATTTAATTGCTTTATTGAGGAGAGCTTTCCCGGCGATACATGTTGAATGCAGCAGGGTTTAACCTCACATAAAGAGTGTCATACGTCCCACATAAGGTTATCCTTCAACGCTGAAGTCAATCCCAGCACTCTACTGTACTGGCTCTTGATTTCCACATAAACATGCTTACTTATAGGTCACGTGTTGTTTATGGAACACATCCTCCACAATAAACTCCTGTTTCCGACCTCTTGTCTTAAGCTTAAAAAGATGAAGTAACATCAGCACACTACTGTCACCACAGAAAACAGTGCAAAAAATGAATATCGGCATCACTATTTTATCAATTCTGATAATGAGCTGTCAGCATCATGATATTCTAAATGCGGGGTCTGGTACTCGGTGTCACCCTGATATCAGATTAGGGACACATATGAATGTGAGCAATCAAGACAGAGACAAAGAGAAAAAAATCTGAATTGTCTCTTTCCACTGCAGTGTGAATGTAGCTGTAGGACACGGGAGGTACTGCTCAAATAATGTTTTTCTTTATATATTACTATACGTTGCATTTCATTTTTGGAAATGCAAAGTACAAGTACAAGACCCAAGTCCAACCTATCTCAAGCTTGACCATTATCAGTTGTAGATGCTGTGTTGAAGCCATGTTCAACGCTGCAGCGCAGCTGCCCCGCTGCTGCGCAGCTGCCCCGCTGCAGCCACTGCTCTGCAAAGACTATCACAGCACATGAACGTAGTGCAGCCCGGTTAAAAATAGGATATCTTATAATAGGTAATGCATCACTAATAAAGGCAAATACCATTAATAATTAGTGTTATAAAAGTGGTTTAAAATCGATGTAAATGAAATTCTACGTTTAAAAAAAAGTGAAATCCTGCTAAGAAATGTGTGATGGTCATTTGAACTGTTGCCTGTGAAATTGCTCCAACTGCATGAGCATCATGTTCATGTTGCCTCAAAACCTACAAGAGAAACGTAAGAGACGATCGGGAGAAAGAAAGATGCAGAGAAGCAGCAGAAGTGACTTTTTATACTTGTATCCGAAGAAAGATTTAATTAACTGGTGCTATAGCTTAAGTTACTCTATGAAAGGACAGGTAGTGTTTTGTGTGGAGATCACAACTTCAACCCATCTTCGATGAGAACGAAATGACAGTTTTGTGAGGAGATCAACCAAGAGACTTCAACCCGAAGTTCGTATGATGTTCTTCACCTCTGATGTCTTCTCGTTAGCTCCGTGAGGCTAACTAGCACCTGGACCCGACTGTGGACCGAATTCAGCTAAACCGGATTAACAAATAACTTGTCCTGGATTGTTCCCGTCCTAGAAACAACAAGACTTCTACCAGATAGTGTTTGGACCGCCTTAGATAGTCCAGTTTTCATCTGTCACCACTACAAATTGGAATAATTTTAACAATGGAAGAATGGATTCAGTATCCTCAACAACTCCCACCCAACTCAGCGAAGCGGTGCCTGAAATACTCTTCATACAGCTAATCATACTATTTAAGCTTATTCGTGCACATTGTGCAAACTACCAAACATATGAAATTTAATATCGCATAGTTTATGAGAGATTCTGGACATGCAGAGGTTGGAGAAAAAACCTCTTATGACTGACACAAATATACAAAGAAGATCCTCATGCTCGATATTTTTGACATTCACACGTACCAAAAACAAAGCTGTAGATAAGAAATATGTATATTTATAAAGTAACATATTTTTTGCCTTCAGTGATGACGTGACTTTCAGGCGTATGAATGATAAATCAAAACAAACACAAAAGTAGGATCTAATGAAACGTAGGACAGTCTTGTCCAGTAGGGGCGGTATAACCGGAATATACATTTAGCGGAAACAGTTTTTTTTTTTCCTTGTCTATACTATGGTCAATACATATATTATGCTCCAGACTTTCGCAATCCCCGCAGAGATAGCCCTTGCGTGTCTTGTAAAAATCACTTGATAGAAAATGATCATCCCAGTTGTGGACTTCGGCGCCTACAGCCTGAGAGAGGAGGAGGTCACTGAGGAGCAGATGCAAAAGTTGACCCTAGAGTTGAAAACTGCTTTTACAGAAGTTGGCTTTGTTTTTCTGAAGAACTCGGGGATCACCCAGGAAGAGGTGTGGAAAAAACAAACAATGCGGGAAACGTAGCATTCACTTTGTTGCAAATGTCTAAGGTGGCGTGCATCTTTTTTTTCCTGGTATGTTTGTATAGGTGGATCAGGTTCTGGAAATATCCAAGGAATTTTTCCTGCAGCCAGATGAACTGAAACGACCATTCACCAGGGGTTCCTTTGACAACAATATTGCACATGGTTGGGTGCAATATGGGATAGAGAAGTAGGAGACAGAAAACTAATATATATTCTGTGCTTTCTTATCTACACAATCAGCTCATTTTAAACTTTAAAAACTGTTTTTTCAGGGTGAATCCACTTAAACTGGGAGATCTGAAGGAGGCATTCAACATTACTTCACTTCGCCCAGACATTGTAAGAACCACCGACACAAGTTTGATTTTATTCATTCTTCTTCTGCAACAATCATACCTTTGAATAGCTGGAGCATTTAACTACAGCTTTACTCCAATCCTGCGATGTTATAATGGTATTTGTAGTATTCTTAAAGGACTTTTTAAAATGGATATATTGAGTGGTCTTAATACTGGAAGACTGATTGCACTTTATTCTACTGATAATCACTCAAGACTTCATACTGCAAGTTTTCCCAGAGAAAAATACATTTTTTCCCTGGTGTATTTATTTTTAGTCTCCCAAAACTGATCAATGTATTCTTTCTGAATTGTAACTTCATGTTCCAACCTGTGTGCCAATATTATCCGCCAAAAGATCAGCAAGTCGGCGGTTCAATCCCAGCTGTCTACATGATGTAGCAAGTACTTGAACCATAATATGCTCCCCGGGTGCTTCACAGGGGCCGCCACCCACTGCTTATCAGGGATGGGTCAGAAGCATATTAATAATATCACTACGTTTGATGGTTAAAGTTTATATTATTATTGTTATGCATTAATAATAATAAAAATAGTCTATACGTATAATAGGTAGAACTTCGCACGTAGAGGGAACGGAAAAATGCAGAATATATGTTTGAGGTTATTCAAAAATAGCATCTTCGTTTCATGTACAGTAGAGAGTTGACTTTTAATAGACGTTTTTCAGTCACACAATTTCCGTGATTCCTTTAAACAAATTTTAAAGACAAATTTCCTGTATGAATTTTTATTTATCATAGGTTTATTAGGAGCCATATAGGAGAATAAGAGTTTATTTGTCAAGGATCCTCTCCAGACCATATTATATTATTATGGTATAAGAAATGAATGGTGACTGGTTAAGGTGTACAAGTCCAGTCAGGCTCTAATTATTTTCTCCTCTCCTTTAGAAATGGCCATCAGGTGATTTAGCAGACTTCCAGGAGCTCTGTACCTCTTTCTTCCGGCGCGCTAAAGAGCTGAGTCTGCGGGTGCTGAGGGTGATGGCGCACAGTCTGGGCATGGACCCAGAGGTGTTCCTGAGTGCTCATCGATTTATAGAAAGTATGTACAAATCACTGCATTCATTGCTGTTATCTCAGGGTTCAAGGCACTTAATAGAATTAATGATTTGCCATCAGCTGAGATATGATGAAACTGTGACTCAATGCTTTGTTTATTTAAGTATATTTACTGAAGGGATGTCTTCAAAGCATTTGAGGACATGACAACATGTGAGGTTGTTTGAGGTAGATCTTTATTTGTTCCGATCTAGTTGTGGGATGTAACTAAGTAAAGTTACAGAGGTACTATGATTTGAGTATGAAATAAAGTTACTTGTTACTAAGTATTTGCTTTTTATGCTAGCTTGCCAAAGTACACTATGTCTCAGAGGGTCATTTTATTCTTTTTTTTCTACATTACAGTTGTTGGACCACCTCAATTACTTTTAGAATCACAATCTTATGAGATCTTTCAATCCAGTGAAAACCTCATCATTCCAGATTTGGGGTTTTATTTTTTACTTTTTATTAAAGAAAACAAAAAAAAAAAACTATTTGAGTATGAGTTGAAAAAATGTACTGAAAAATGCTTCGTCACAAAAATGAAAACAGGGCCATGATGATATTTGAATCATAATTGACAGCATACTCATACATTGTAACTTTTCATTCATGGAAAAATGGAAGTGTAAATAATAAAAAAAAAAATCTATGTGTACGTTTGTTCATATAATTTAGAATAAATGCATTTCCTTTGGAAATGTACCAGAGAGGTAAGAGCTTATCTCACACAAACAAATCTCAAAATCAAAGTTAAAGTTTAGTGCTTCATGATACTCTATACAACTGGAAATGATGCAGTGAATATTATCTCACTTAATTTAACATGAAAACACGTGCAAGCGATCTATATACAGTATATCAAAAAGAACAGGCAAACCAAAAATCCGGAAAACCCAAATTCTTTTATAAATATCTCAGAATAAAATTTGGGCTGTTGGTAAATCAGTTCACCTGTCTTTCCAACATCTACAGCAGTAAAGTTTATTTTGAAACATCATGTAAAAGAAGAAAAGCCTGAAAGGAAGCATTTTACCTTTGTTTTTGGTGGGAAATCCGGCTGCTATCTAAGTGCTTTACTGAAGTTTTGAATGAGGAACTTTCACCTGTTAGGGAATATTTTGCATAAATCTTTACTGTTTCTGCTTCAACTAAATTTAAAGAAATGTTATACTTCTTAATCCTATGCTCACATTCACAAATTGGGTTGAGCAGGTGAAAATAAAAAGATTTACTCAAATGAGCCTATTGGAAAGCTCATAACACACAAACACCACATTTATCCTCAGACAGCCAAGACTTCTTGTTCTTATACCAAGGCTAAAATACTCCCAACTCCTGGTACAGTATAAGATCTGTCAATGCAAACTCTTTTATTATACCAGACAAGTTTTAACAGAACTGTTGTATTTCCTCCAGCTGATGAGAACGCCACAACACTGCGGCCTCTCTACTACCCTCCCGTAAATCGTGAGGAGGTGAAGGAAGGTCAGCTGCGATGTGGAGAGCATACGGACTACGGCACCATCACCCTGTTGTTTCAGAAAAACGACGGTCTCCAGGTAACCCCACTGTTATCTCCTCCTCTCAAAATGCAAGAGAAATTACAAATGACATTTCAAATTTCCTTATGAAGTGAGGTCGCACTGCACTCTTGTGGCAAGTAACTGACACTTGATCATGTTTAGGTACGTAAGCTTTCAGGTGAATTCATCAACGTTCCTGTCATCCCCGGAGCCGTCCTCATCAATGTTTGTGACATGATGCAGCGCTGGACCAGTGATAAGTTTAAATCTGTGGTGAGTTTCACTAAAGAGTCTCACATCTACATAAAAAGACTTTGGTGGATTGAAGACTCTCTGATAACGGAAAAAGCGCACACATAAATAAAGTCATGTCAGACCTGCGAGGCATCTGAATTAAAAATCATATTGACTGACTGATTGAATGTAATCCTCCGGTAAAGAGTAGAATGAGTAGCCGAGGTTCAATTGTCATAGAAATAAGGATGGTGAAAGATATTAAAAATTAAACACATTTGTTAAAGCATACAGAGCATTAGTCCAAATTGTTTACACACATGGATCATTTTAGAGAGGCTACAATAAAATCAAGAAGAAATTCATGAAGTGGTGTAAAATAAAGTATTTCTTTACGAGGATTTCATTTTGAACACATCTCCCTCAGGCCCACAGAGTCATGCTGCCCCCTGCTGGATCATCCCACGCACGTCAGTCTCTCGTGTTCTTCCTCTATCCTGATGACGAAGCTTCGATCACCTGCGTGGACGGTTCCGACAAATACCCACCAGTAACAGGACGTGCGTACTTAATGGAACGCCTTACGAGCTTGTATTAACAATGCAGAAGCCATTACCTCATTCATAATTAACTTTGATGGAGCAAAATACAACAAATAGGAAAGTGCAATAGAACCAGAACATCAAGCAACATTTCCATTTATGTCATCCTCCATGAGAAATTAATTTGAGTAATTTGTGAAGCCTTAAATGTAACCCAGATGGATTTATGTGGGCATTAAGGCTTAATCCCTGTTGTTCTACTGCACATCCCTTCAAAACCTGGAGAACAGGTTAAGGTTGATAACCAGCTACAACTCCTGTTCAATCATGTGTTTCTGCCAGAGCTGCACCCATGGAAGCATACAAACTTAAGGTAAACCGAGGCTAGAGGCAAAAATATCTTTATTCTTTATACCCATGATCTTTAATTAAAATCATTCACAAAAAAACTAACCTTTAGTAACATAATTTAAAAAAATATACCAATACATAACTTGTAACAAAGGTTATTCTCTGAGACCATTCCTCCATACAGAAACTCTCCAAACTCCTTAAGATTCTGAGGTGGACGCTTGTGGACTCTCCTCTGCAGCACATCCCACAGATGTTCTGTGGGGTTTAGAAGTCAGGTGACTGGGATGGCCATGTCAGAACCTTTACGGTGTGATCTTTGAACCAGACTTGTTCATTGGGTGTGCGTCACATCACTGTCCTGCTAGAAGGTCCAACCTTGGTCCACGTTAAGTTTCTTAACAAAGGCTTTTCATCCAGTATCTGCTGTTATTTGATGGAGTTCATGGAACCATGTCTTTTAACAAGATGTCCAGGTCCTTTGACTGAAAAACAGCCCTACAGCTTCAGAAATCCATCCACCAAAACCAGACTTCACAGTGGGTGTGACGTGCTTCTCTCTAAAGCTTTCTTTCTTGCTACACCACACAACATGTTTGATATTAGTTGGAAAAAAGCTATACTTTGGTCTCATCTGACCTTTGAACCTGTTCCATTGAAAGTCCAATTGGTGTTTGGCAAACTGCAGGCTCTTTAAATTTTGTGTGGATGACAGGAAGCTTTTTTCTTTCTACCCTTCGAAACAGCTGCTGTATGTGTAGTAGACATCTGATGGTGGTTAGGGAGACTCTCTGACCCCGAGATTCAAGTGACCTCTGCGATTCACTAGCTGTACTCCTTGGATCGCTTTGCAGTTGAACCATCCTTCTTACAATGTGTGTTTGCAGATGCCTCCTCTTCCATGCTGATTTTTAACATCTCCAGCCTCTTTAAACTTCTTAATTATTGATCTAACTGTTGAGGCTTACAATTTTAACGGTTGAGAGATTTTCTTGTATCCCTTGCCAGATTGGTGCAGTTCTACAACTTTCCTTCACGCACGTCATTGCTGTTTTCTCTGGTCTTCCCCATTGTGAACAACGTCGAAGCGAATAAGCCTGTGTCACCTCGTATTTATACCCCAGAAAAACAGGAAGTCATTCGTCACCACTTCAGAGTCCCGACTCAAACAGGTGAACCTAAAAACATAAAATAGGACTGGAGATATAATTGCTTTTCATTGTAGGGTTTCCCTGTGCTTTTAGGGGAAACAATTTGTTTTAAGTTAAGAATTTAAAGCTTGTTTTGATGTTGTTGCTTGAGTAAATGTTAGATTTTTGTGAATAATTTTAATTTAAGATGAATGGTATAGACCATAGGTTCTCAAACTATGATACGAGTACCACTAGTGGTACGCAGGCTCCCTGTAGTGGTATGTGAAGGAATCTCTGAATTTGCCTACTTAAACAAAATTAAATAAAATGAATTTAAAAACGTATAATACTATCAAAATACTATGATGAATGAAATGAAAATAATTTAACCATATTTTTGTCATCCATCAACCTACTATGTAGTCGGATGGCAAACCGACAGTAGACAGTAAGCGGGGGAAGCTAAAATCACGAGTGGTTTAATAACAATGCAATCTTGGCTTCAAACAGGAACTATTACTAGTGCTTTATAAATTAAATGTATTATTATTATTATTAGGAAGAGCCCAAGCCGCAGTGTGTGGTATGTGGTGATGTTCTGAGCAATGAAAGCGTGAAACCATAACAACCAAACAAGCAGCACTGGAAGACAAAACAGTAGATTTTTTTTAAGAAAGCGGCTCAAAGTGACGCAGTCGAAGTCCACCATTCAATCCTGTGTCACACCCGTAACTAAAGCTCAGGGAGGTTCATATCGGGCCAGTCTCCACAAAGCAAAAACCGGTAATCCGCAAACTAGAGTTTAAGTGGTATTTGTATTGCTTCTCCTTTGTACAATGTTGTTGTGTCTGACTAGTCAACAATAAACAATATTCTTATTGGGAATAAATTTGCCTCCTGTGTGAACTACAATTTAGCTGAATAGGGTAGCCTAATTCTTCTAATGTAATTTTGCATGGGTCATAATGGTGGTACTTGGAGAGCCGGATACGTTCAGAGGTGGTACACGGTGTGAAAAGTTTGAGTAGCTCTGGTATAAACACTAAAGACATTTTTTTGCCTCTCATTTTACTCATTGTTTTTGAAGGATGTATTTTCCTCATGTGACATCCCATGTGTACATTTGTAATATTACCTTGCGGGGATCCTATTGGACTTTGGTCATCTTCTCTGAATCCAGACGACTCCCACACCTCAGGCTGTGAATCGCTTTTTGGTAGAATAACAGTGCAGTTCATTGAATTTATATCTCGCTCAGCTGCATCAACTGCATATCTTTCTGGATTTATTGTTTTTGTATTTTTAGTTCTCTCACACAGCCTCCCCCCTCGTTATTTCTCTCTCTCTCTCTTGCATCGAGAAGGTTGGAGTTTGTTTCTGTAGCTCGTGTTCCGCATGAAAATGTTGCAGAATTGCTGTACTTCAGAAATTAGATTGCGTTAACTAAAGTTAACTAACTCTTGAAAAAGACATATTAAAGAGAAACTCCGCTTTGAGTTTAATTCAGGTATTACATGTCCTGTGAAGTGCTCAGGTTAAATTCATAATATAAAATATCTACTTAATTTCATGCAGATTGAATTCATTTCAAGAAACTTTATTTGTCTCCAAGGGGCAATTTTAGGCAATGAGGTAAAGTTTAAGTGCAATTAAAGGCATTGACAAGTTATTAATTTTGTGTCTCTTCTTTAACAAGATGCTCTCCCACTTGCCAGTAACACATTTGTATACCAGTAAATTTCACAGAACCAGTGAATGTCTTTCCAAGAGATCAGGATTCTCTCAGGCTTTAGTTCTATCTTTAACTGGTGGCTGTAATTGGATTAACTCATATATTCAGTATCACCCCCTGATGGGGATATGAAGATATACCTTTTGCCCCACTTGTTTATGAATGTGTTTTGTTCCTGATGTTATGTGTGGTGAAGGATGTGCGCCCCCTTCTGTCTGAAGGATGCAAGATAGCCTGAGCTGGAAGATTGGGCCTGACATTGTAAGCATAATAATGGTTCTGCTGGATCCAAGTGGGAGGATTACGGGATGAGGCTCGAACCTGAGCGCTCCGGGCTCTTCTCTGTTATACCAGATCTGTCTTCTACATCGGGTCACTGGTTCCCGTCCATAGGTTGGTACCCCACTGGCTAACTTCACCAGTGACGGTATTTGTTGACCTGGGCTCCTACCGATCCAATTAGGAAATCATTTTTGTGTTCCACGTATGGATTTGGCATAAAGTTAATTCCCTTTCTTCAATGATCAGAAGAAAATATTTTTCATCACTCTCCTAAGAGTTCGTATGAAGAGGGGCAATTAGGGGTAATTAAGAGTTGTTAAAGGTCTGGTTAGGTTTGGGCACAACATGTATACGGGGTTAGACTATCCAATAAAAAATGGTTGACAACGACATAAAATACAGGTTTTCACTGATTTATTTTATGAGGTAAAAAGGTGTCCCATACCTAAATCCCCAGAATGACACCTACTTGCCCCCATTACACGTCATATCTAGTTGTTGCACCTTTAGCAGCAACGACTGCAACCAGATGCCTCTGAAAAGGTCTGGACTTTTGACAAGGGTGCTCCAAAGCTTATGACCCATTCAGAGCTGGACCTCCTCTGTCTGCTTGAGATCTTTTCTTTGCTGCATGACCCAGTTGCGCTTGCACTTCAACACTCAGACTGATGACCTGACATTCTCCTGCAGAATTTTCTGGTAGAGAGCAGAATTCATATTTTTTTTTCTCAACTATATCGAGTTATATCGAGTTGTTGCATTTCTACAACATCGCACTGACCCCTCCATGCTTGACCGCAGAAGTAATTATCTTTTTGTGGAATGCTATGACATTAGAAAACCCACCATCATTATATCCCCGAAATGTCGGGGTGGTCAAACCACCGCAGATACTTCGTGTTAAAGTGACAACTAAAAAACATTTCATGGATCACTTTCATTGATTTTATAGCCACACAGACCCTAATGTGAGGAAGAACTGGAGAAATTTAGGGAAAGGTTGGTTGTATGTTTCGAACACTAGGGGGAGCTTTATCTCCAATAGCTTTCCGCCATTATTCCTCAACCCTTCCACAGATTTAGTCCAAATTTGATGAATATGATCGACTTGAGGAGATCTATATTTTATAAATCATGTTTTATTTCAATAGTTCATATTTTACTTACAAAGGGGAGCTTTTTTTCCATGGAAAACAGTTTTCTGTACATAATCCAAAAACTCTTTGATGGATAATTTCTAAATGTTATGTCAACATAGACCTTAGCGCAAGCAGTAATTTTGGTAGAGATTGGACGCATACTTCCGGCACTAGGGGGAACTTTATATTCAAACGCTTTCGGACATAATTTCTCAACCATTGGTCCAATTCAGTCCAAATTTGATGAATATGACACTATGCCCACGACAGGGTCCCTGATCTCTCGTTGAACTCCTTTACAGTGGTCTCCTGTCGATTGGTTTGTACCTCAGGTGTTGTAAGACATGATGGTTTGACCCTCAAAGTATAAAAGTGCAAATATCTCAAAGTTTTAAACTTCTTTTTGTGTCCAGACAATCATCTTTAAAAGTAAACTTAATTTTAAGGCAAGAAATACAGTTTATGTGCACAATTATAAAAGTCAATTTAGACATATTGATGATAGTCTTTACAACGTTTTATTTCCAGCTTTAGGAAACTAAACATCTGACATGCAGTCTGAATGACTAAGGGAAACAAATTATCAGGTTAGATAATGGGTAAAGAATTATGCATGAACTGAGATCGGTCTGTCAACAATAGTCCTCTTCCCTCTGTCTCTGTCTTTTTTCTCCATGTCCCACTCTCCTTTAGCACAATTTTCAAGAGTTATGATAACACCAATTAAAAAACCTTTATTTGTATAACAGCTCTACAAACAAATGATGACTAATGTCTTCTTTGCTGACTGGGAAATGAGGGAAGAGGTATGCAGAAATGTCCAGTTGTACCAGCTGGTGTTTGATAATTTTCCAGAGTGGTTCAATATGAAGATCCTGATTAACTTTCTTAGAATTGAAATTTGTTTTGGGCTTCTCATTCGTGTTGCAGTCATATATACAACATTACATGCAGAAGATATACAACCATAAATATGATATATTCAAAGGCAAGGAACCCTCAGAGTTACATTCTCCAATATCAAACCCAGTCAGACATCTCCTCTAAATCTCTGCACCTTATATGCTTTTGTTCAAAAGTTTAATTAACAACAGGATGAAATCATTTTCTTATCTATTATCTTCTATCAATTTGCTGCGGGGGACCCTGAACCTCCGACCAGGAGGCATCGGCTGGTACTCAGAGGGAAGAACATGGGCTGGATCCTTAACAATTCTACTGTCTTAATGTAGACCGATAATTTTCCAAGCCGTTTGCATCAGTCGGACCAACTCAGACCCAAGTTGCAAAGAAAGGTTACCAAACCAAACTGTGATCCCATATACAGTATGACGTGGCTTTCAATAATTGCATCTACACCGTTAAGTCCACGTTGTCGCAGGAAATGTGGACGTTGTAGTTGCTACAAATTCTCTAATGTGCGCTTCTTGAAACACGCCCGCGCGGCGCCACCAGAAGTCCCATCCGCTTGTCTACTTGGTTGGGAGACATTGACTGCAGAAAGTGATGAGCTAAAAAAATGTCAGACCTACATCCCCCCAGATAAGGGCTATAAAGAAAGTCGCCCACTTTGGTTGTTTGTTTTCTTTGCGGCTTATGCAAACAGAGGACGGGGATGATTTAATTTCTAACTGAGGCATTTACTGGAGGTGCTGGAGGTCTGAGTGACACGTGACCTTGAAACCTTCCGATAACGTAATCAGTTATTATGCAACACCGTATCCTCTTTTCCTATTGGTCGCAAACTTCATATGACAAAAAGTTCTGATCATAGAAAACTTTCTGACAGTCTCATTAAGTGTGAGGTCTCCTGCTTCCATCTCCTCTCACTCACACAGTTTGTGTTTTAAAATGAGCATCCCGGTGGTGGACTTCAGCGCCTACAGCCTGAGCAGGAAAGATGTCACTAAGGAGCAGATGCACAGCATGAGCCAGGAGTTGAAAACAGCTTTTACAGAAGTTGGATTTGTTTTTCTGAAGAACACTGGGATCACTCAGGAGGAGGTACATAAATATCATTTTTCTGCAGTTTTTTTTGTTTTGTTTTGTTTTGTAGGATTTTATTAACAATTCAATCAAATCAAACAAACCAAACTGTGCCACCCAAACAACCGCAAGACTTCCCACAAACAAACATCACAAACAAGACAAACATCCATACACACACACATGCTCAACATCTGTAATATCTTAGACTTACCGAAAAAGTAGAACGTGATTCATATTAAATAAAATATATGTTTACAACTTCTTCCACTCCTTTAGATTCTCAACGCAAATATTGCTCAAATTATATTTTATATTCTACATTCAAAATAAATCCATATCCTTTCAGAGAGAGAAAAAAACAAAAGCAAAAATTAGAATAATAATAATAGGGAACAAAGTCATTTGTTTCCTTTTTTTTATTTTTTTTATTTCACCAGCAGTAAAACCTTTCTAAACCAATAAAAATAAATGTCTTTTTTCCAGTGTGTCAGTGATGGAGCGTTTGTGGTTTCCCCTTGCTTCAGTAAGAGTTATTTTTAGAATTATAGAGGGGGAAATAATATGCAGCTTTAGGTTATTTAAATATTATTTCCAACAAATCTATTATCTCAGTTGGTAAATTAATTTCTTCTAGATCTTCAAACAAAAACAACCACTCAAGTTAGTCAAATGTTTTTTAAGCCATCACGGATGAATCAATATTGTGTTCTTTGGTATGTTGTATTATGCCGAAGGCATGTTCTTACTTTTGTTCGTAAACTTTGAAAATAATTATTTTTAATGAGTCCTGTTTGGTTCATGTGTAGCAGATCTGGCACGACATTTATTAATCTAGTGCTTATGAGTTTGGTTAAAATGTAATTGTCATTATTAGTTAGGCTTATACATCTATAATCTGAAGGGCAATCTCCATTTCTACCTAGCTGTAATACAACAGAGGTTATAGTTTGGTACATAGATTGAGTGATGACTGAGTTACTTGACATGTGTTTTGTCATTTGATTGATTAGATGACAATTTGTCTTCCTGCCCTTGTATGTTTTTTCGTGAGACCGTTCTAAGGCTGCAATTTCTTTCCCTTTCTTTGATCCATGAATCTAATCCGGGAATAATCGTTCCTCTAATATATGACATAAAAGCATCCCAGATTATATCTGCTGCTGGTTTGTCGTTTTTTTTCTCCCTCTACATTTGTAATTAGAAAATTATCAATTTTATCATAAATGTATATCTTATAAAAACAGCATCATTTAGATGATCTCTATTCATTCTCCATATTCTATTCCTCCATGGATTCTCAGTTGGAACAATCTGACATGTTACAGGAGAGTGGTCTGAAATCCCTGTCTCATGAATTTTTGTATTTATTGCATTAGTAAGTGTTGATTTTGATATGAAAATATAATCAATTCTTGGATAGCTCCTCCAACTATGTGAATAGCAAGTATAGTCTTTTGTCATTGTAAAATAATAATCACCGTTAATCTTCGAATTTTTAGTTGAAATAACATTTTGCCATCTTATTGGATGTTCTTTACATTTTCCTTTTTTGAGACTATGCCGATCAAGTTAGCCAAAAGTATTATTCAAATCTCCTCCTATAATAATAATAATAATTCTATTATCCAATAAGTTCTGAAATCTATCTAAAAAAAACTAAATTTGTTACTGGGGGCATATACAGGGATATTAATGTATATCTTTTCCCAAACAAAGTAAAGGTTAAAATAAAAAAACAGCCATCTTGATCTTTATTCAGTGTTATCAGAGAAAGGTTAACATTTTTGTTCATCGAGATTCCTTCCCCTCAACTATTGCTGCGTCATATGCCTCTCCTACCCGGTCTCTCTTTAAAAAAAAAAGAATATCAGTCATTCTCTGCTGTGTTTTTATAGGTGGATCGTGTAATGGAAATATCCAAGAAATTCTTCCTGCAGCCAGATGAACTGAAACAACCTTTCATCGTGACAAATCTCGCCAAAAAGTCGAAACACGGCTGGGTGCCTCCTGGAAGGGAGATGTAAGAATCAGAAAATTAACACAGTAAATTCTTACCTGCACAACTTATTCATTTTAAATTGAATGAATTGTTTTTCAGATTGGATCCAGATCAGCCTGCAGACCTAAAGGAGGCATTCAACATTTGTGCTGTATACGCCGACAATGTAATAATTCACTGTTACTGACTGACTTTGCTCATTTTATTTAACAGACAAACTTAAGAACAGTGGTGGAATATAACTAAGTATATTTACACAGAAGTGCAGGGTACTTGTTGAACTTGTACTCAAGTAAAGGGTTGGAATAGTTCTTCAACCCCTGCTGCAGGATTAATGGCTTGGTCATAGAAATACTGGATTGATTAATAAGTTGGATTTCTCCTGCTGCTACTATGTGCCCCTGTTCTGTTTTAATGCCAATCTGTTTTCCACAATTTAAGGTTAACCAGTGACTTTATTTTTAAGGGATCCTGACCAAACACCTTTTCCTTATTTGTTAATCTTGAATATTATTAGTGAAAGATACACTAATAATAGAGGGTAATCTGGTTGTCCCTCTAAAGACCATATTCTAATCCCTACAGAGCAACAATTTCAAAAAAAAGCCTGCTGTTCTGGAGAAGTTCTGACCCAGTATTCAAGACATCACAATTTGGTCCGATTAGTCAGATTCTTACAATTGCCCAACAAAATGTTCATTTGCTGCCTAATATATATCCCACCTACTGCAGGTGCCATTGTACAAAGACAATCCTTGTCACAATGACTTCACCTGTCGGTGGTTGTGATATAGTTTATTCTTATTCTGAAGTTGATGTCTGCAACACATTTCAGGAATGTTGGAATAGGGGTCTGTCCTACATGACCTTTTCACTCATTAAGCTGTAAAAAATAGCCATAAA